>PVJA010023556.1:0-32872 GCA_004027025.1 Myocastor coypus | reverse complement strand
AAAAAAAAAAAAAAAAAAAAAAAAAAACAGCCTCTTTTAAAAATGGTGCTAAGAAAACTCATCTGCATGCAGACTATTGAACCTAGACTACTGAACTATTGAACCTAGATCTCACCATGTACTAAACTAAAACCAAAATGGACCAAAGATCTAAATGCAAAAACAAACGATCTGATGTAAGATAAAACAGGTAAAACTCCTGAAGTCATAGACACAGGCAAGGACTTTGTGAAAAGAACCCTGGTTATGCAGAAAAGAGTACCAAGAATCAACAGATGGGGATCATATAAAATTTAAAAGCTACTGATTGTGATAAATCAAATTATCAAAATATTATTGAGCCAGCCGGGCGTGGTGGCTCACGCCTGTAATCCCAGCACTCGGGAGGCTGAGGCAGGAGGATCGGTGTGAGTTCGAGACCAGCCTGGGCTACAAAAGTGAGCTCAAGGCCAGCCTCAACTGCATAGCGAGACCCTGTCTCAAAAAAAAAAAAAAAAAAAAAAAAAAATATTATTGAGCCAAGCCAGGCATGGTAGCACTTGTTTGTAATCCCAGCACTTGGGCTATACAGCAAAACTCTATCTCAAAAACAACAGAACAAAAAGTGATTTAGTTAACGACACCACATTTATTAAGACTAATGAACAGACCGAGAATATAGTATGTCAATAATCTAGAGCTGATTTTTTTTTTGAGATAGTCTCACTTTGTAGCCCAGGCTGGTCTCATACTCATGGTGATCCTCCTGCCTCAGCCTCCTCAGTGCTAGGATTATAGACCTGTGCCATCAAGGCTCGCTAAAATGACCTAATTTGTAATTTTAGGAACTGAGTTCCTCCACAGCAAAGCTTCTGCAATATTTCAACATGCACAAAATTTTACTTGCTCTGTATTTAAATATTTTAACACTTTGTATCATTCTTTGAAAGAGAAAAGCAAAATAAATAACAAAATATCTACATAATACATGATTTTCACAATATTTATAGTTACTTTTTTATTAAAGTTGCAAACACATATCTCCAAAGTCAATAGCTAATGTTAATTATAGGTAATATATATTATATATAAATATTAATATATATAATATATAATATAATTAATAGATAATATTATAAGTTTTTAGTGAATTATTTTTGGTACCTGTGTTTTCTTATGAGGTACTTGCAGTGTCTCAGCAAGTAATCTTTTGAAGGTCGACACAGCTTCAATGACCAGAAGTCATCAAGTCTCATTTTTGGAGAACAAGATTTTCCTGGATTCCCACCAAATAAGTAATGAACCTTTAATAAACACAACAAACCAGAATATTAAAACACTCACACATTCTCAAGAAAACACAAAGCCGCAGTCAAATTTGTTCTGGTGGTAGTGCATAGCAGCTAAGTTCCATAGCCTTATGCATACAAAAGAATAAAAAATTAGTACATTTTCTCAAAAGCTTTTATTGATTTTTCTTGTTTCCATTTTACTTTAAAGCACTGTGACTACTTTTCTAAACTACATCTTATATGAAAATGGCTTATTCAACCATAATTACAATAAGAGGCTAATCCAACATACAGTTTCCTAACGGTAACAAACAAATTTAATCAACTGTTGACCAGAATAGCACATGGCATCTTTTAAAAGCACTCTTGATACTCAGGCAGATGTGGGGGCCATGCATGCCTGTAATCCCAGCTACTCAGGAAGGTAGGAAGGTGATGTGTGAAGATCACAAAAATGAGATCAGCATGCGCAATTTAGAGACCCTGTCTAAAAATAAAAAAGGCGAGGGAAGGAGAACAGAAGGTAGGGAATGGTAGGGGAGGAAAGCAGGAAAATGAAAACAACAACAAAAACACACACCCACATATACAAAAAAGTAAACATAACTGACATAATGTTGAACAGAATAAGTGGAGAAGAGCACATCACATTTTTAAAAAATTTTACCATCTTGTTTTGCTTTGGCTTAAATGTCAAGTATTAAATGGCACATATAATCTGTGAAACAGCTTTAAAAATGTAGCATTATTCAATTACCAAACACATAAGAATAAAATAATGATCTCCCTATTACATTAGACTTTGAATGTTATTCCATACATACACCAAGCTTTCAAGCATCTCCTAAAATTCTAAAAATGTTATATCAAAGGCATTGTACAGAGACACTTCTGTCATATAGATAAAAATTCATTTAAAGCCATAAATTGGGTGGGCCAGGCAGGATAGCTCAGTGGTCTAAAGCGCCTGCTTAGGAAAGCTTAGGCAGCTGCAGGGACTGTGGTTCGATCCCTGGCACCACATGCTGCGCCAGCCCTGCCCTCAGGGTAGGCTGAGCTGGCCATAAAAACAAACAAAAGTTCTGAAAGAAGAAAAATCAATCAATCAACCAATCAATCAATCAATCAATCAATCAATCAGCAAATAAGTAAGTAAGTAATTAAGTAAGTAAAATTAAAAACCACTCTGAATGCTTGGTGATAACAAAAACCTTCAAATGCAATACCAGTTTCCCAAGGATGATCAAAGACTAGTCATTCATATAAAAGGCTAGAAATTATATACCAAGAAGTTACATTACTTGTCCCTTTTTCATATCACAGGTCAAAGCTTATGGCCAGCTCAGCCTGCCCTGGGGGTGGGGCTGGCGCAGCATGTGGTGCCAGGGATCGAAACTCAGTCCCTGTGGCCACCCAAGTTTTCCTAAGCAGATGCATTAGACCACTGAGCCATCCCACCAGCCCCACAGGTCAAAGTTTTCAAATGTTAAAAACTGCATTTTTTGGTTTGTTTTGGTGGTGGCATTGGGCCTCATATATGCTAGTCAAACACCACTGAGATAGAAGAATAGCCTGTGGCCTATTCTGAAAAGAGGAAAAATATCAAGAATTAAATATGCTATGCAGGGGCCTGGCCGGATGGCTCAACGATCTAAAGCCCCTGCTTGGGAAAGCTTGGGAGGCTTC
Organism: Myocastor coypus; assembly: GCA_004027025.1. Lineage (NCBI taxonomy): Eukaryota > Metazoa > Chordata > Mammalia > Rodentia > Myocastoridae > Myocastor > Myocastor coypus. Next base: position 29,915 of record PVJA010023556.1, on the reverse strand, counting down.
AGGGACTGCAGTTCGATCCCCGGCACCACATGCTGTGCCAGCCCTGATCTTGGGGCGGGCTGAGCCGGCCATAAAAATGAGTGAATAAACAAAGGTTCTGAAACAAGGAAATAAATAAATAAATAAATAAATAAATAAATATACTATGCGGGGAAATATATATATATATATGGTATGCGGGCCTGGCGGGATGGCTCAGTGGTCTAAAGCGCCTGCTTGGGAAAGCTTGGGCGGCTTCAGGGACCGAGGTTCAATCCCCGCTACCACATGCTGCGCCAGCCCTGCCCTCGGGGCGGGCTGAGCCGGCCATAAAAATGAGTGAATAAACAAATAAAGGTTCTGAAACAAGAAAAAAAAAATTTCTTAAAAAAAAATATATATATACTGTGCAATTTTTTTTAACTAGTGTACATTAGTAATACAAAATAAAGAAATTCATTTGGGTACATTCAGATAGCTTTAATTAATTTCATCTGCATTACTTCTCCCTTTACTTACCTCTCCCCTAACTTTTCCCTATCTCTAGGAAGTCTTTCTAGTTTCTTCTAATCACTCATCCCTTTATTTAAAAACTTATTTTTAAACTGCTTATATAAGAGAAAATATGCAATGCTTAACTTTTTGAGACCAATTTATGTCACCAAACATGATGGCTTCCAGTTCTACCCATTTTACTTTTTCTTTTTCTTCAATAGGGACTTACTAAATAGTTCAAAAGCATCCCGAAGGCATTATGTAGCCCAGTCTGGTCTTGCACTCACAGTGATCTTATTGCCTCAGCCTACTCAGTGCTGATATAGGTATGCAGTGCCATACTCAGTTCAACTTCCCTACCACTGACATGATTTTGTTCTCTGTGGCTGAATAATGTGTGTGTGTGTGTGTGTGTGTGTGTGTGTGTGTGTGTGTGTGTGTGTGTGTATGTACGTGTATGTGTGTTCTTTATCCATTTATCTGTTGTTGGACATCTAGGCTGCTTCCATAGCTTAGTTTTTATAAATTAGATCAGCAAATAGACAATTTAACGTTTTCCTCCCCTATTTGTATGCTTTTTCTTTCTCTTGCAAAATTACTCTAACTAGTTTCATGTACTATGTTAAGCAGCAGTCCTGAGAGTAGGCACCCTGGTCTGATTATTGATTTTTTCTTTTGGTGTCAGAAACCTTACTCATTGCACTTGCCAGACAGGTGCTGTACCACTAAACTATCTTCCCAACCCCTCATTCCTGACTTTTAGAGGAAATGCTTGGATTTTCATCCAGTAGAACATTAGCTGGAGGTTTGTAATACACACCTTTTATCACTTGGAGGAAGGATCTTCCTATTTTTTTTTTTTTTTTTTAAGAGTTTTTAATCACAAAGCAAAGTTAAATTTTATCAGGGGCTTTTACTGCATCTACTGAGATTTTTTTTTTTTTTTTTAAACAGCAGGGTTTGAACTCATGACCTTGTGCTTGCCAGGCAGGCACCTATGTTGCTAATCCCTGGCCTGATCATGTGGTTTTGATTTTTGATACACTGTATTTATGGACTCATTTGTTTGAATCACCCATGTATTCCTGAGGTGAAATCAATTTGGTCACAGAGTATGATTTTTTAATGTGTGGCTGAATTTTGTTTGCAAGAATTCTATTGACTTTTGTACCTTTGTTCATCAAGGACAGTGTTTCTTTTTTCTTTCTTTTTTTTAAAAAAAATTTTTTTTATTTTATTTTTTCTTGTTTCAGAACTTTTGTTTTTTTTTATTTTTATGGTCAGCTCAGCCTGTCCTGAGGGCAGGGCTGGTGCATCTGGTGCCAGGGATAGAACCGCTGTCCCTGCACCTGCCTGCAGGTGCTTTAGACCACTGAGCCATCCTGCTGGGCCCAAGGACAGTGTTTCTGTATTTCACTTTTTGAGTAAAGTTAAGTTCTTTTGGTATTAGCTTAGTGATGGCTTTGTAGAGCAAATATGGAAGCATTTCATCCCTATTTCATAAAAAGTGAGAAGCACTGATGTTAGATCTTTTCTAAAAGTCTGGTAAAACTCCGAAATTTCACTACATACTGTTCTTTAAAAAAATGTATGTATATATGTACGTATTTATTTATGTAGGGGATCTTGCTATCACCTGTGTCAACTTCCTCAGTGCTGGGATTACAGGCATGCACCACCATGCCAGTTTTGGTGGCTGGCACAGCATGTCCAAGGTTCTGGGGCTGGCATAGCATGTCGAACCACACATCAAACCTAAGAGTCCTTATGCTTGCCAGGCAGGTGCTTAGACTACTGAGCTATCTCCCAACCCTCTTTTTTTCTTCTTTCTTTAAGACAAGGTCTTAAAAGTCTGCCTTTTACTCACTTATGTAGACTAGGCTGACCTTGAATTTACAGTGATACTGCTGCCTCAACTTCCTGAATGCTGGGATTATGGATGTGTGCCACCATGGGCTTTTCTTATTTGGGAGAGTTTTTATTATTTCAATCTCTATGCTTGTGACTGATTGGTGTATTACATTTCTTTGTTTACCTTCTTGGTTCATTTTGATAGGTTATCTGTTTAGAAATGTTCGATTTCCTGTACACTTTCTAACATTAATTATAAGTTTTTAAAAGTTTCTAATATTTTAGATTTCAGTGCTGCCTTATAACTTCACTATTTTCATCTCTAGTTTATTAATTTGAGTCTTTTCTTTCAGTAGGTTTGGCTAAGAGTTTATCAATACTGTTTATTTTTTCAAAGAACAAATTTCAATTCACTCCTTTTGTACTGTCCTTTTATTGTCTATTTAACTTCTGATCTGCTCTTTCTTACAGTGGCATCTCAGTTCACAAACCTCTTTCTACATTTCTGGTTGCAAAACAAATTGGTCATGAACTAAAATGGTTGGATTCAATATTGAGCTTACAGGGAAATATCTGGTTTGCAACCACAATCATGGAAAGAACTGAGTTCATGAACTCAGGTACTGCTGTATTTCTTTTCTTTAACTGAATTTGGGTTTATTGCTGTATGCATGTAACTAGGTTATTTATTTGAGGTTGCTGGTTTTTATTTTTTTTGGGGGGGCAGGTCCCAGTGACTGAAATCAGGACCTTCCCATTCAAAATACACCCCCAGCATCATTAGTACAACTTTTTAAATTTTTGAGACAAGGTCTTCCTAAACTGACCAGGCTTGGGTTATCCTTGTTATCCTCTTGCCTCAGCTTCATAGAGTGCTGGGATTATAGATGTAGGCCAATAGGCCAGTTTGCTTAGTTTTGCTGATATTCACAGTCATAGTTTAGAACTTTTAGAACTGTTGTCATCCCACAAACTATGATATGTCATGTTTCCATTATCATTTGACTGTAGGAATTTTAAATTTTCTTCCTTGATACAATGACCACTGTATATATTATTTAACTTCCTATGTGTAGTTTCTGTTACTTTTTTTTCTTCTTCTTCTTCTTTTAAGTAATGAGGATTAAACCCAGGGCCTATGCACTAAACTATATTCTGGTCATTTTTTTTGAGCTGGGATCTCAGTAAATCTTTAAGTTGCCCAGGCTGAGATCAAATTTGGGATCTCCCTACCTCAGCATTTTGTTGCTGTTATTGTTAGATAGGGTTTCACTATAAATTCAAGACAATCCTCCTGCCTTAGCCTCCCAACTGCTGGGACTACAGTCACATGCCACCATGCCTGGCCTGCTTTAACTTTTAAGTGTGCTGGGATTACAGCTTTATGCCACCATACATTGCTCCTATGGCTACTGTTTGATCTCTACCCTCTATGTACTGTAATCTTTGTGGCCTAAAATACATTCCACTTTGCAGAAGGTCCTGTGTGCTGCTGACAATATATTTTGGTATGGTTGGATGGAATACTCTATAGGTGGTTATTAAGTCCATTTGATCTATAATGTACTTTAACTGAAGTTTTTGGTTGAATTTTTTGAGGATGGTATCTAGTTCATCTCTTTGTGAGACTAGGATATTCAAGTCACCTACTATGATTGTACTGGAGATCTACCACATCTTTTATGTCAAGCAGTGGCATTTTACTGAATCAAGCTGCCAATATTTGGTGCATATATATCTACTATTGCTACCTTTTCATGGTGAACTGATCCCTTTACCTACAGACCGTGGCCCTTTCTCTTCCAATTTTACTTATTATTAGTATATGTTTACAATCATCTTGAGTAAGTATAGTTAACGTAATACCTTTTTCCCCTTTCCCTCCTCTCCCTCTGTATTCCCTTCTGTGTAAAAAAAAAAAAAAAATCTACTTCCTACTTTTATTTTAAAGTTTATACTTTGAGTTTTTAAAAGCAGTTATGTGCTGTTTAAGCTTGTGTCTGATTTTGCTTAACATTTTGAGGTGCATTTATTTTCTTATAAATGACCAGCTTATTCTTCTTTATGACAGAGTAATATATTGTTATTTATGAAAGCCACATTTTTAAAATCCATTCATCGGTTGATGAATACATGGCTGCTTCAAAGAATTAGCTATTGTGAGTTGTGCTGCTATAATCATAGGTATGCATCTATTACCATGGCATGATATCTTTGAATCTTTTGGGACAGTACCTAGAAATGGAATAGCTGGATCAATTAGAATTTCTATTTTTAGTTTTTTGAGGAATATCTACACTGACCTTCAGAGTTGTACCAGTTTATACTTCTATCAATAATGAGGAAGAATGGCTTTTGCCCCACAACATTAGCAGCACTTCTTACTGTTTGACTTTTTAATGAACATTCTTTCTGGAGTAAGATGGAATCTCAGGATTTCATCTCAGAATTGGCTTAATTTGCAATTCTCTGAAGACTAGAGGTGCTGAACCTCTCTGTTCATGTTTCATTTATTCACTGGCCACTGTGCTTCTGAGAGGTGTTTATTCATTTCAGGTGCCCAATTTTTTTGTCTGAGTTTTTTTTTTTTTTGTCTTTTTGAGACAGGGTCTCGCTATGCAGTTGAGGTTGGCCTTGAGCGCCTTTGTAGCCCAGGCTGGTCTCGAACTCGCACCAATCCTCCTACCTCAGCCTCCCAAGTGCTGGGATTGCAGGCTTGCACCACCACACCCCGGCTTGTCTGAGTCTTTTATTTGATAGAAACCTGAGTTTTCAGATTTCTTCGTAAATTTTAAGTATTAGTCATCTTTCAGAGAAATAACCATCAAAAAACTTCCCATCCTATAGGTCGTCTTTTTTTTTCTTGTTTCAGAAATTTTGTTTGTTTATTTTTATGGCCAGCTCAGCCTGCCCTGAGGGCAGGGTTGGCGCAGCATGTGGTGCCGGGGATCGAACCGCCGTCCCTGCAGCCGCCCAAGCTTTCCTAAGCAGGTGCTTTAGACCACCGAGCCATCCTGCCAGGCCCCATAGGTTGTCTTTTTATATTGCTTCCTTTGCTGGTACAGGAGCTTTTTAATTTGATATAATTCCATTTGTTGATTTTTATTTCTTGGACAACTAGGACTGTTTGCAAAGTTCTTTCTCATCCTTACCTCTTTTAAGAGATTTATGCATTTTATTTTCCAACAGATTAAATGTTTTCATTTTAATATTTACACCTTTGATCATTTTGACTTTCTTGTGGTGTATGGTGGTGGGGGTTTAGATTCAATCTACTGCATGTATGTAGGTACTTTCTCCTGCACTGGAGCATACATTCCCTCCCAGCATATGCTTTTCTTTCCTTTGTTAAAGATCCCATAATTTAATGTGCCTGGGTTGTTTCTTCATCTTCTGTTCCGTTTTACTGATCCAAACATGTTTTCGTGCCAGTACCATGCTTCTTTTATCATACTAGCTTTGTAGTATAGATTGAAATCTGGGGTTATAATGCTTCTTGCTTTGTTTACATTGACCAGGAATGCTTCTGCTATTTTGTACCTCTCCTGATTCCATGTAAAAAATTTTAGGGGGTGGTTTTTGAGACAGGATTTCACTATGTACATCAGACTAGCCTTAAGCTCACTTTGTAACCCAGGTTGGTCTGGGACCACAGTGATCCTCTTGTCTGAGCTTTCTGAGTGCTAAGATTACAAGTACATACCACCACAGTGAGCTCTTCATATAAATTTTAGGATAATTTTTTTCCCTAACTCTGTGAAGAATGCTGTTGATACTGCAATTGGGACTGTAGTAAATCTGTTCTTCTTACTAGGTTTAATTTGGAAGATTTGTTTTCAGACTCTAGCTGCTTGGATAGTCACTCACTTTCCATCCTTTACTTTCAATCCATGTCATATCTTTGCAGATGAAGTGCATTTATTAGAAACAAATTTTGATAAACCAACCTGCCAGTCTGTGTCTTTTACTTGAAGAATTAAGGCCATCATTGTTAAATGTTTTTTTATAGAACTATATATACTAATTTCTGTTGTCTTGTTGTTTTTCTAACTGTCGAGTTCTTAAAACCATTTATTGTTTTAAAGAATTTTACAGAGAAGGAACACTGAATGTCTGATACATAGTCTAGTAAATGCTGGCTATGAATTACAACTTTGCATTCTAAGGCACTTAAAAACACTCAGAAACAGGTATTTGGAGTTTTGAACACTGTAGGACCCAGAAAGTTTATAGGTCAAAGCATGATATACCTTATGTAACTCATCATAAACAAGTTGATGGGCAAATCTTGGACATGGTTCTTCCTCCTGTAGACTTTTACTTGGATTATCCTTTGCAGTTTGATCATTCTTATAGACACAAGACCTACAAGACAGTGGGTTTAATTGCCAATGTGCAATAACCAAAACAAAAGATTACATATTTGTTCACATCAAAGATTAAAATGCCGGTAAGACTCATAAAATAATGTGAATGTGTTAGACCTGAGTTTTCAGGTTGTTTTTTTTTTTTTTTTTCAGCTATCAGACAGTTTCCTGTAAAACAACTTGTGAAACATAAACAAGACACACGCAGTCTCAAATTGAAGGTTAAAGAGATGCAATTCTGTTTATTCACAATGAAATGATACACAGTACATTGTTTTGAATGTAAGTAAACATCACATTTAGGAAAACATAAATTCCTTAATTGTTGAACAATACTATCCACTACTAAATGGCAAACATTCTTTGAAGTGTTTCTGTTCCGCAGAAATACTTATGCAGCAATCACAGAAAGTGAGAGTTGAATCTTCTACTAGGCCAGTGTTTACTAAAGCAAATCATGCAGTTAATAGTTCTATGAAGTACTCTGTGAGAAAGGGTCCTATTATTACCATTAGTAATAATGCCTCAGTCTGCCTTAGAGATAGGGCATTGCGGCTTCAAACAAATTAAGATAGAAAAGCATTATTTCCCTGTTCATTTATCTAGTTGGTAGCAATAAAAATCTCTTTAACTCCCTGAAAACTAACCAGAGGTAGAATTCTACTTAGTTAACATCACCTCCAATTTTGCCTATGATACTTATTTGTTTGTTTGTTTATTTATTTTTCTTGTTTCAGAACTTTTGTTTATTTATTTTTATGGCCAGCTCAGACTGCCCTGAGGGCAGTGCTGGTGCAGCATGTGGTGCCAGGGATGGAACCTTGGTCCCTGCACCACCCAAGCTTTCTTAAGCAGCCACTTTAGACCACTGAGTCATCCTGCTGGGCCCTGATACTTATTTTTTAAGAATATGGATTTTTTTCAACACTCACCTCTAAAGGTATGATGTAACAAATAATATAAGCATTCCACTTCTCATGTCTGCTAAATAAATGAACAAGCCCAAGTAAATATTGCATTAGGATTGCAACCCAGAGACAAGAGTTCCTTACCAACTATTCCTCACGATGTCATAAATCCAGAATGAATTTCTGACATTCTCTTCTCTCTTTTCCTTATCCTTGCTGAGTCCAGATAAGACATGTATTTCATTCAGTTCTGGATCGATGGTTGCTCTCTGTGTGAATCCTGTCATTGGAACTGCAAATTGAAGGAAAAAATGACAATTCATGTTAGCACATTAGTACTAACTCTGTAAAAGATTATATCCTGTTCTTTTTGTCTATAGTACCTATTTTCAAATCAAAACGTAACTTATGCCGGGCATGGTGGTGCACGCCTGTAATCCCAGCACTTGGGAGGCTGAGGCAGGAGGATCGCTGCGAGTTCGAGACCAGCCTGGGCTACAAAAGTGAGCTCAAAGCCAGCCTGAACTGCACAGTGAGACCCTGTCTCAAAAAGCCAAAAAAAAAAAAAAAACAACAAAAAAACGTAACTTGTAGGGGCTGGGGAGATAGCTCCATGACACAAGTACCTGCCTGGCAAGTGCAAGGTTGTGAGTTTATTAAACAGACAAGTTTTATTATTTGTTTGTTTGTTTGTTTTTTTGTAGTACCACAGATTGAACTCAGGACTTTGCACTTGTCAGGCAAGTTCTTATTCTACTGAGCTATCTCCCCAGCCCTATGTTTATTGTTTTCTAAGGTCTGTTATAAGAAAGGAAATATTAAATGGTGAGAAGTTACTAAGGGAACAGTGGAAACAGGCATGGTCAAAATATGTTATGTGCATAAATAAAAATACTGCATTGAAACTTCGTATTTCATAAAATTAGAAGACATTAATAAAATGTATTTTAAAAAGAAGGTAAGCTCCATAAGAGCAGAGACTGCTTTGTTACCATTTTTATCCCAGTACCTAGAATAGTACCTGGCATATAGTAATTATTCAACTACTTGTTGAAAGAATGAATTTCAAATACCACAATGGAGCTACACAGAGAAAAGACCTGTGCAGTATATTCTTCACCACCACATTTATACTGGCATCACTATCTCAGATTATTTCAAGTTAATTAATCTTTAATGCTTACACATTAAAAAAATTATTTAGGGTGTGGAAGAAATGGTTTGTTGATGCTCATTTTAATAATATCGAATTTTTAAAAATAGTTTTCTAACAATATCCTATTTGAGGTATAAATAACTTCCTAATTAGAGACTGAGCGTGGTGGTTCATGCCTATAATCCCAGCTCTTGGGAGGCTGTAACTAGGCAGGTCACTATGAGTCCGAGCTAGTAGTGAGACCCTGAACACCCTATAAACCCTTCCCTAAAATGCAAAACAAACAAACAAATAAATAAATGAACAAACCAGTTTAGAGTTCTCTGGGGAGTCTGTATAGTGAGATCTTGTACCAAATAAATAAAAGCTAAAAAAAAACTCTCTTAAGATACAAAATTTTTATTAACTCTTAAATTTGCAGTCCCTTTCAAACACAGGAAATTTGTTTGTATGCAAAACGCTTATTTGTAGGTGACTAATGCACAAAAAATGTCAACCTACAAACAACTACTGGAAAAGGAAGTAACAGTCTTTTTTTCTTTTTTTGGTGGGACTGGGGTTCAAACTCACAACTTTGCACTTGCCAGGCAAGCACTTGTGCCATGGAGCTATCTCCCCAGCCCCAAAAGTAGTATTCTTTGAGTACGTTTGGTTTCTATTTTATAATAACTCCCTCAATTATTTATTTTTTTTAAAAAAAGTCAAGCCAAAGTACAAATTTCTTTTCTCTTTTTTTATGAGAAGAATAGATTTATTGAGGGAAAGAAAGCTCCTGTCCAAGAGAGGGACGGGGGGCGGGGGGGGGGGTGGTGTCCGGAGTGGGTGTCCCCCAAAGTACAAATTTCTTATAAAAGCTTACATGAATTTAAATTCTACATTAATATTTAGAATGAAAGGGCCAGCCAGACAGCTCAGCAGACTAAAGTGCCTGCTTATGCAAGCTCAGGAAATGGGGTTCAATCCTGAGAGTGCTATGCTGGCCCAGCCTCTGGGGCATGCCGAGGCTGAGAATGAGACAGGGCATGGCACCACGAGCCTGTAATTCCAGGGCTGGGAGGCTGAAAACAGAAGGATCACTATGAGTCAGATCTATGTAGTAAGGGCCTAGGAGATAGTTCAGTGGAATAAGCGTTTGCCTGGCAAGCACAAGGTCTTAGGTTCCATCCCTGGTACCGCAAAACAAAGAAACAAAACAAACCAAAAAACAATTAAAACACACACATTCATTGATCTGTGTATTGAGATCCTGTACTAATTATATATATATATATATATATATATATAAACACTACTTTATTGGCACTAAAAAAAGCTTCAAGTCATTTTGCTGTAATGTTAATTATGAAACAAAAACTGGGCATTTATGAAAAGATTAAGTAGGGGCTGGGGAGATAGCTCTGTGGCGCAAATGGCTCCTGGCAAGTGCAAGGTTGTGAGTTCGAACCCCAGTCCCGCATAAAAAATAAGTAAATATTAAGTATTTTAAATTATTTCTATAAAAAAATAAAGACAAAAGATATCTAATAAGTTCCTAGAAGTGAGGGAAGGTATTAAACTTATACTGAATGAAATTGTCAGTGCACTTAATTCCTGCTTCTATCCATTCTACAGTAATGATTCATATGACATTTCAAACAAACCAAAAATAAAGATTTCATATTATCTTCAAAGACAACCTAACAAAAAGACGGAGGAAAAAACAAACAGAGGTGAAAAGGGACTGGAAAGAACTAAGATTTGTTATGCACATGCACAGACTTAGCACAGCTAAAGTGACCATTAGGTACTGCAAACATGAACTAATAACAACAAAGGCAATCTGTATTTCTCTAAGAAAATACTAAAAAAACATTACTTATTATTAAATCTAATTTGTTGCCTCTCTTTAATAATGCATAAAAGGGGAAGAAATCTTCAAATATAATATATCAGATTTCACTTATTTTAAATGGAGATTTTATGCATTCACATTAGAAGAAAATCTGTGTAGAAAAGTCATATCTATTTCATACATATATAATTATGACTGGCGTTAGTAGGTATTTTAAACCTGAATTTTTACTAATAGAAGCTGCTTATGAAATACAATATAGTGACTGGGCCTTTTGGTTTTAAGTAGCAACTAAACAAAACTATAGTACCACTCTTTCTTCAACTTATCAATTTAGTACAAAAGATATTTATAGCAGAACGAAAAAATAGTACTAGTAAGACACTGTATCTTTAGGAAATAAATTTTCAACAATTTTGAAAGATAGTAGACAGGTTTATATTGACAAGAGAAGCCACTGTCAAGAAAAAGTCTGAGGCACCAGAGATAAAAGACATTCCATGAAACAAATAATGTACACAGAAAAGACAATCAGGATTCCAATAGAGACTTCTTACCCCATCATGGCTTCATTAGCAAGTGTTCTTCAGAAAATAATAAATTCTGATCAAGATTCATGAAAGACTTGTAACATTTCTTGGATATATTTTTTACTGAATCCTGTTTCCAATTTCTTTTTCTTTCTTTCTTTCTTTCTTTTTTTTTTTTTTTTTTTTTTTTTTTTTTTTTTTTTTTTTTTTTTTTTTTTTTTTTTTTTTTTTTTTTTTTTTTTTTTTTTTTGTATTTTTGGGAAGGTTCTACAGGGTCGACAGTAGTTCAAAGTCTATTAGATGGGCCTCTTAGTGGTTCACCTGTTTACACCCTCCCAAGAGCTGGGATTATAAGCCCCCCTGCCCCCCTCCCCCCGCCACCATGCCAAGTCTGCTCCCCCGGGGGAGGGAGGCAGGAATTGAACCCCCAGCCTCTGCCTGCTTGCAGGCACTATACTCCACTGAGCTATTTGGCCAGTCCCCAATGGATTTCTAATATGGGTATTTATATAGCAAACATTCTGAGGCAAATATGCCTGAGGATATTTTATTTCACTCATACCTGAGTTTAAATTATTTTGTTAAAAGTTGCTTTCCTTGGATAGTTTTTTTTTTTTAACTTTAGTTTCTTTTTTCTATCCAATACTGTTGTTGAGCTGTTTGATAAATATGCTTTTTGCTGAAGCCTTTCAGAATTTCATAATTAGTTAATTAATTGATTTATGAGACAAGGGTTTGCTCTGTAGTTTAGGCTGTTTACAGAACTTGAAGTCACAGCAATCCTACCTCAACCTCTCCAGTGCTGGGATTATAGACATGCACCACCATGCTCAGCCTTAATCTTTTTAATTATATATACCCAAAGTACACAGTTTCCTTTGTCTAAATTGGTATGCCATGACCTCTTTCACTAAGTTGAAGCCTTTCATCATTTTGAATTCTGGCATATTTATCTTATTTATTTCACTTTTTTTTTTAATTTCTTTATTTATTTTCTTGTTTCAGAACCTTTATTTGTTTATTCACTCATTCTTATGGCTGGCTCAGCCTGCCCCAAGGGCAGGGCTGGCGCAGCATGTGGTGCCGGGGATCGAACCGTAGTCCCTAAAGCCGCCCAAGCTTTCCCAAGCAGGCGCTTTAAACCACTGAGCCATCCCGCCAGGCCCCTTATTTCACTTTCTTAATTTTTATTTTTATCTCTTCCTGGAACTCCAGGATATTGGCATTTGCACAATTGTTCTTCATATCCCTTGGTTTTTCTATTTTTCTCTTTACTATTTTTTCTGTTTCTGAGAGACTGTTTATTCAAATCTTTCAATTGACTGATTCACTCTGATCCTATTTAAACTGCTTTATTCTTCATTTCAATTAAATTTGTTGTATTTGGTATTTCTACTTGACTCTGGTTTTATGATTTTTAGGATAGTACACTATTTTCACAATGCAGGGGGCTTTGTTTTTGTATTTAAGTATCACACCATGAATTTAAAGAGAGCAGGCTCCAACAGCTCCGCCCCCTTTCTCCTGCTCTTCAAAGTGTACTTCTCTGGGTGGAGAAAGTTTGAAATTCAGCTGAATTCAGGTACCTTTCTCTTTGGCTTCTGTTTTCTAATCATTTTCCTCCATACATTTCACAAAGCTATTTTGGCTCTACAAAATACTGGTTATGTTCAATACAAACATTAATTTTCTTGGCAGAATTTTGTTCTTGTTTATTGAAATGTCAACTCAGTAGTACTAAGTAACACTATATATATTCTGCTTTTGCCACAGTAACATTACTGTGTTACTTTTTTGAACAGTTATCTGTTTTCTTGATGTAGACAGTATCATTTTTCTTGTAGAGTCACATGTATGTGACCATGAGAACAGTTCAACATTTTCTAAAAGCTCTAGAAAACATACCAGTCAGTGCCCCTTCACTTTCCCTATGTTCATCTCAATGAATTATAGAAAGACAGATTGCTGATCATATTTATTTCAAGTTCTTGGTTCAGCCACTTCAATAACTGTTTCAGATCATGTAAGTTGTAAATTTAATGATTTATTTTGAAACAGTTGTCGTCAACTGCCAAATTATGTTAGTGTGTGAATTAATGTTTTTCAGAGAGTAAGTTATTATTTGTGAAAAGACATACTGGGAAGGGCTAAGGCCAGGGTTGAACTGACATGAATACCAGTTAACTTCAAGGAAATGGAGTTGAGGAGCCATAGGTTGTGAAGTGAAGGCAAAAGAGCCAGTTACCCCTTTAGTGTAGTATCATACCCTTCACAAAAGTTTTCTACTTTAATCCTCTGAGGGATGTAGACAGCAGCTTCTGCACAGTGAAGGGGTAAAAGAAGAAGAAATGAACTGCTGAGAACAGATGTCAGTTCACATCTTTTTACGCACTCTGACTCCAACAGGATTTCTGCACTGTCGTATTTTTACTGTTTGAATTCTGATGTCAGTAGAATGGGTTACTGTTACTTGTTTCTTCAGTGAAGGAGTAGAATGACCTGAAGGTAACTTGGGGACATGAGCCTTCAGACTCCTCTGAAATGAGCTGCTGGAATCCAGCTGCCGCATTTTTATTCCTCCAGGGTTGATTTGGGGTAAAGGAATTAGCACTCTGTTAGTCTGCTACTTTGATGAAGAATGGTACTTTTAAATTTTATAGCCTGCCTCATTGTTTGAACTTGCTTTCATTATGTGCATATAATTAAAACAAAAACTGGTTGAATAAAATGTCTTCAAAAACAAACAAAAAAAAGTCTACAAAGGTTCAACGGAAGAAAGAAGCTGTCATTTTAACATGCTATAATTAATATAGTCTTCCATATTAATTTTCTTCCCAGGAAGAAAACAAGGCCATCTTAGGATAGGCAATCTTTAACACATGCTATTTTTTTTTCCTTGTTTCAGAACTTTTGTTTATTTATTTATTTCTATGATGGGCTCAGCCTGCACTGAGGCAAGGGCTGGCACAGCATGTGGTGCCAGGGATCCAACCGTGGTCCCTGTGGCTGCCTAAGCCTTCCTAAGCAAGCGCTTTAGACCACTAAGCCATCCTGCCGGACCCTCAACACATACTATTTTAAAAGCCTGTGGATTCAGTTGCCAAAAAGCTTGATTAAAGGCCAAAAATTTTAACAGTCTTTATAAACTAATTCCCAAAGAAAAATTAATCAAGCAGATCAGCAAATGAGAAGTCATCTGCTAATCATAAACAATTTTTAAGGACACTGAAAAAAACAGTAAGAACTATAAACAATTGACGTCAATCTTATTTTTAGTTTCTCAAGGACATTATAATAATCTCTCACCTCTTCTATTTCTTCTTTTATCATCTTTTAGTTTTCTTTCTCTCTTTTTTTTTTTTGTCTTTTTGAGACAGGGTCTCACTATGCAGTTGAGGCTGGCCTTGAGCTCACTTTTGTAGCCCAGGCTGGTCTCGAACTCGCACCAATCCTCCTGCCTCAGCCTCCCGAGTGCTGGGATTACAGGCGTGAGCCACCACGCCTGGCTTCATCTTTTAGTTTTCTGCAAAGGCAGTATTACAGAAAAATGACTTAAATACAAAATGCATTTGGAAGAGTTGAAAAATTAATGTTTATCGAAAGTGTTAATGTTTAATTGTTTGATTAGTCTCACACAACTATGTTGATCTATACTGATTTGATGAAAATATGTAATGCAACCATTTTTAAATTCTTGTTTTGAAACTCTGTACTGTAAGTACTCTTACTTGTTACTGTTTTGTTTCTATTTTTACTCTTTAGAATAAAATTTAACTAACTAAATAAAATTCCACATCACAGCAAAAGAAAAAAAAAAGGTAGTATTACAGCTAGTGAGGCTGATCTGAAGCATTCAAAACTTTTCTTTTAGTAACTCTGAAAACTAATAATCCATTGCTTGACTTAGCATCTAGCAAATGGCAAATGCTCCATACATATTTTTATATTTCTTACCTCAAATGAACAGACATGAAAAAGTCTTCCCGTTTTAAGAGACTGAGCTTTTACATCTGTTATAGTTTGTGTCTAGATGTCCTCCTCCCAAAGCCTTGTGTAATCTTAGGCTTTTTAGGAGGAGGCTGAACCTAGAGTGTGTGATGTTGGGACTGAGGGTGTGACTGTTAAATCAGTCCACTGATTAGGTTGCCACCACCCTAATCAGATGTCTAGATACAACATTTAAGGACAGAAGTAATGCTGTCTTCCTTGCTTGTTGCTCTGATATTTTCTGCCTGTTAGGACTGTTTTCTGCCAAGCTACCTTGGCTTGGAGCCAGCCAAGTATGGACATCTGCAAATTGCAAACTAAAAACATTCCTTTCTTAACTATGGACACTGAGTATTCTGCCTCTGTAACAAGAAAAGTAACTAAGACAGATAAGCACAAAGCTCTTGGTAGTATGACAAATCTTCTAAACATAACTTTGGTAGTGTTAAATATAGAGCTGACATAGGTGGAGTCTTCTGACCCTTTCTATTCAAAGTCTTATTGCCAAAAGTTATTCAGAAATAAACCCAAATTTTAAATATACTCAATTTTGATATAATTATGTGTTAGACACAATGCTAATAATCCCTTCTTTCTAAGCAGCTGCCAGTCTATTGACTTAAACTATAATTTCCTTCTGAGGACAGTATTAAATTGTTGTACTCTAGTTAAAAGAGGAGAAGTTTCTTCAGATCTTGAAATGTTAAATCTAAAGTAATTCATTTACATAATATAAAAGGCAAGAATGTACGATTTTACAATATCTGACATTATAATAAGCACCAATTTTACTATTAAAGATAACTCTAATTGATAATCTCAACAGTTCAAACAAGTTGTTCTATGACTTCCAGCAATGCAAGCTGAAACTAACATTGTAAATGTACTTTTAATAAATAACCCACATCAGTGAATCATAAACAGAGTAATTATGTTAAACCTATCTCAAATTATAGTAATTCACTACAGTAAAAAAAGCTGTAGAAGAACAGTTAATAAACAATAGAATGGTTAAATAAATTAGAGAACATCTACATAATGGGTAAAATTGGTATTTTCTAGGAATATTTAATAAGGTCAGAATTTAAATAGTATCATGATTCATTCTTTAAAGAATTTTCCATGCCTTACAAAGTGATAATCTAGTAAGATAAAATCAAATGTAAATGTAATTTTTTTCAGTGTAAGAATTCCTTTTTTTTTGCTACCGGGGATCAAACTCAGGACCTGGTGCTTGACAGTCAGCAGGCACTTAGGTTGCTAAGCTATCTCCCCAGCCTGTAAGTGTAATTTTTAAAGTGAGCTAAAAACAATTCTATGGGAGAATACAATATATCATGGTTCTGATATATATATATATATATATATATATATATATATATATATATATATTTGATAGTCTAACTTAGGATGCTGTTTTTAAAATCCTGAAAAAAGTATGCATATTTCCCCAAAGGTTTTTGTTTTTTCTAGTTTTTACTACTGGTAGGGATTGAATACTCATGCAAGGCAAACTACAACTGAGTTATATCACCACAATCTTGAAAAGGAGAGCAGACCTATAGCAAAGTTGAGATTATAAAAACGTATACCTTAATTCTAAACCTGAGTTTGAGGAGTTACTAAAGAATTAGAGACAATGACTTACAAAAAAAGATATGAGAGATAAACACAAATTAGTTAGATTTTGGAGGTGAGAGGAAAAGGGAAGTAGCATAAGAAAAGCCCCAAATCAACAAAACAATCTATTAAGATTAAATATTCAGGTCATGAAACAAAAAGGGGGTAGTAAACAGGATAATGATACCAAGAATGGTGATGGTGAACTAAGGTAAGACTCATCACAAAGCAGAATTTAAGACACATTTAGATTTAAAACAGAAGTGATATAAAGTAAACAAAAACCACTGGGCTTACATTTTTCAGAGGCAGTTTCTTTTAGCATTAATCAAAAAGTGAAGTCAATTTACTAATTTTTCCTTTCCATGCAAAACTAAAAGCTCCAGAAAGATACAGCCAGCCCTTATTCACAGCTGTGCTCCTACTGCTTATTAGCTTATTGTTTTGGCATTTAGTAGGTAACGAAAGGCTACCTGTTGAACAAATGTGAAAGCCTATGGATGTGTTCTGAACAAGCATTACAGAATACTTTTAAAAATATTTATAGTAAATTTATTTGAAGTAACTCCCAACTGGGAAGAGCCCAAATTTCTCAACAAGTAGATAAAGACTATGCTACATTCTTGTAAGGAAAACTAGTTAGCAATAAAAAGACTTATTATTGATAACACAAGAAATTAAGCTGTGTAAAATAACAAAATAAAAGATATATCATACAACTGTATTTATATGAAATTCAAGAAAATATAAATTAATGTGCAGTGACAAAAAGCAGATGCAGACCCATAGTTGCTTGAGTATGTGTGACAGGGAGAAGACAGAGAAGGAAAGCTTAAAGAAGAAAGCATACATGAAATGTTATCTTGAGTCAGGCAAAGGGTTTTTTTAAAGATTTAATACCAAAATATAGTTGATGAAAGGGTTGAGGAAGGGTGGTAAAGAGTAAAGGAAATTTAGGAAACAATGGCATTGTGATTGTGATGACAGTTCTCTTGGTACAGACATGTTGAAACATATTACATTGTATTTTTAAAATTTGTATGGTTTCTTATATGTTAACTATACTTGGCCAGTTTTTTACAATACTTACATTTTGCTTGCTGTGTGAAGAATGGGTTGGGGAAGAGATGGGAGTACACGGGGAGAGAACACTAGAGACTGAGGCCAAATACATCCTGATAGCCCACATTAACACACACTACAGCAATAATTCGAATGAGAACAGGTGGAGCAAAACTGACATGATTTGATATTAGATTAGTAAAACCTAAGGTTAGTATTAACACTTCAATTGCATAGTGTTCCACTTTTCCAATACCTGTAACAATGGAAAACAGTAATACTTTTCTCTCTGAATTCTCATCCCTTGAATTTTTGTAGGTTAATTTATATGAGTTCCATGCAAAACTTCAAAACTTAAACCTTCAGTATAAAAGAGTTAACATCCTTTTGAGAAAATTAAGGTACCAACAGTAACACAGGCCCAAACTATAATCCATCTGTACAAAAAAAAAAAAAAAAAAAGCCAGAAACAGGCAAACTATTTCTCTTAAAATTTAATTCTGTTCATGTATGAAAGCTGAAACAAAGGCTGAGATACTAGGTAATCTGCTCAAGATTACTTAAC
This sequence comes from Myocastor coypus, assembly GCA_004027025.1. Lineage (NCBI taxonomy): Eukaryota > Metazoa > Chordata > Mammalia > Rodentia > Myocastoridae > Myocastor > Myocastor coypus. Next base: position 11,564 of record PVJA010023556.1, on the reverse strand, counting down.
TAACAGGTCCTGGACAGTTAGAGTAGTGCTTATCAGTCCCAACTACATTTTACAATAGAGAGAAAAAGAAGGGAATGGGGAAAAGAAAACAGGAGTAGGGTAAAGATAGGGAGAAAACTGAAAAGTGAAAAGAAAACAATGTCCATTTCATTTTACTACATCAACAGAGCCTTAAAGGTTCCTCAATTCCACATGTAACTATAACAGTCCAAGTAGGGTAGGTGGATGTATATATATGTGGGGGTGCATATGCTTGTTAAAGATTAAACCCAGGACCTTTGCTGTGAGCTACACCTCAGCCCTTTTTTAAAATTATAAAATTTTGAGACAGGTCTCACTAAGTTGCCTAAGCAAGACAAAATTTGTGACCCTCCTGTCTTGGTCTAGTAGTTCTAAGCAAATGCTTAACAATGTCTATTACACTTTAATACATTAACAGAGTCACAGAAGTTCTTCAATTCCAGGTGTAACTGAACCAGTCCAAATAGGGTGGTGGGTGTATATATGTGGAGGTGCGTATGACACCTGCGCACTTGATACAGAAACTTTCAAAAATTTTCTATTTCGAAAAGATAGAAGTTCCTACATGTTAACAAAGCCTTTAATAATCAGATTCCTATTCCTCTCTAACTTCATTTCATATGAACTTTCTTTTTCCTGTTTTCATCAGTCCCATCTGCTTCTGGATTATCAAAGAAAGAAAATTATCAAAGATTATTAAATGGACTTTTCATTGTAGAATAATTCATCCAAAAACAAAAATTGAATACTGAGCAGCAAAAATGTTGATTCTATAGATTTTCTTTTCTGTATTTAGGGCAGGGCCTATAGGGTCTCCAGAGTCTCACCACGTAGATCAGACTCGTAGTTATTCTCCTGTTTACAGCCTCTCAAGTGCTGTGATTACAGGTGCACATCACCATATCCAGTCTCAATCACCGTCTTAGTGCATCCCACAGGTGGGGCTGGCATGGCGGGCCAGGGGTCAAAGCCCGGCCACTGTGCTCTGCCTAATCAATTTTAGTCTGCTGAGCTATCAGGCCAGCCCTCGAAAAATGCTGATTCTAATTTTAGAAAAATTGATTATATCAGTAATGAGGGAACGAACCTACTTATCTTTCTATTACTACCACTGGTTCAATAAAACCATGACAATGAAATTAATTACAATTTAATATAAATTTGAAATCAGCCAAAAATGTTATGTCAAATTTTATGACTAAAAAGAAACACACAAAATGTTAATATTGTAGATTCTTTTTTTTTTTTTTTTTGGTCTTTTTGAGACAGGGTCTTGCTGTGCAGTTCAGGCTGGCCTTGAGCTCACTTTTGTGGCCCAGGTTGGTCTTGAACTCGTACCGATTCTCCTGCCTCAGCCTCCCAAGTGCTGGGATTACAGGTGTGCGCCACCACGCCCGGCAATATTGTAGACTGTATGAACAATTTGACATCCCCTATAATGAACAATTATTACTTTAATAATCACACACACAAAAAAACCAAAAAACATTTTCTGCACCTGATAGCCTAAATGCTTACAATAATTCTGTAAATTACGTAAGTCATTTTAAAAAAAATAATTAGAAGTATTTTTTAACAATGAATTTTTAAGACTAGTTCTCTGATACCATTATTCTTCGCCACTTTTTTCTTTTCAGTATAGTGGAAAAAACACTTGGTGCTACACTCAAACTTCTAAACCTTAAGTTTTATCATTATCTAACTGTAATACTGAATACGTTCCTTAACTTACAGACTCAATTTCTTCTACTTGTAATACCACCAAGTAAGATATTGTCATGTACACGATAGGGTCTAAATAAAGAGTATCTATTATTACTGACCTATGTGCTAGATGAGAAACACTTTGAGTCAATCTATGATCTTGTTTATCCTATTTAACACAAAATTAGTATACTGTACATTTTACTACATTTGTTCTATCAATTATCATGTCTACTATATTTTTCAGGGACACTTACATTAGGATTGTAGGAGAGAGCTTACCTCTTTAAAATAACCCTTTTAGTTATTTTAAAGAAAAGTCAGAATTGCTATCAACGGCACATGAGAACTTGGACACGGTTTTTAATGTGAGCAAAAGACTGGATTTATTGTTTGGGTGCAGACAGGCTGATAACTATGAATGATTCCAGCAGCTTTCAGAAGAAAAGTTGTTTTATATTTAGGGTCTGGGGATAGGGTTTTATACTGTCCCAATATGAAAGGGATGGAACGCTTGGGGTCAAAGTTCCCAGGACAGTTAGTGCAGGCGTGTAGATACTACTGAACTTCCTAGCACTAGATGGCCTAAAATTTCTTTATGGCCATCTGTTCTGTTTGCTGAGGGTAGCATGGCCTTTTAGTGGTTTCCTGTTGTTTCCAGAGGGCTACACATTTGCTGAGAGAGTGTCTCGCAGGTCAAGCATGATGAAAATAACCTTTTTTATATGTCAAAGGTAAAATCATACACTATTACTTCCGCTCTATCCTATGGTAACAAAATAAATGAGTGAATAATGAGACAATTTTAGATGGAAGAGTAATACTATTATCCATTAGGTCCATATCTCTACATTATATCCTCATGTTTCTATCCTAGACATCACATAACTTCCCATTTTAGTAGATAAATATTTACTGTGCTACACTACCCTAAACTTTACCTGAATTTTTGGTTTACTGTACTTTTGGCATTATTATAATTGGAAAGTACTGCTCATTTGTGGAGGCAAGAAATTTAATGTATTGATTTTCCTTAGCTTTTATTCCAAATGCTCAAACATTTCTTTTGAATATTTTTCTGAAAAACTCATTTTTGATGAGGAATAAAGGTCTACTTTCCTATGTCTTTTTGCTATAATTTCAAACAGATGCTCATTAGGTTGGCAGTGTAGAGTTCATCTCATCTTGATCCTTTATTGTTTTTGTGTTGGATCTTTTCCCCAAATCCTAGGGAAACGTTTCCCTTTTTGCTATTTTTACTTATTATTTCACATGGCATAGTAACTTACTAAGGGATTTTTTTGGGGGTGGGGGTGATACCAGCGGCCAAACTCAGGTCTTTGCACTTGCCAGGCAAGTACTTCTTCCACCGAACCCCAGTAACTTACTAAGAAAGAGTGCATAAAAAGTCTATCACTTTTATAATCTTCTGTAGCACTGATAACTGTATAATCAACAAGTATCTCCAAACCCATTCTCCTATATACAACATAACTGAAAAAGGCTAAATATTTGCTTTCCTCAACTGTAGTAAATCTAGGTTTCATAGTTCTGGCCAGTGAAATCTACACAGAATTCTCATGAAAGCTTTATGGGCAAATTCTGCTTTTTCTTTAATCTTTTATTTGGTACAGGGTCTCACTACATTGCTTAGACTCAGAGTGATTCTCCTGTCTCAGTCTCCCCAACGCTGGGATTACACGCATGTGCCACTATGCCCGGTTTCAATGGCAGCACAGTATGCCCAGTCTGGGACTGACACAGCATGTGGTACTGGAAATTGAGCCTAGGTCTTTGTGCTTGCCAGGCAAGCACTCAGATCACAGATGTATCTCCACAGCCATATTCTGCTTTTCCATTTCTTCTCCCCTACCTAGAACAAAGATGTACTGAAGTGCTTCAGATAGTCTGCCACCATCATCCTATAACCTCATGTTAAAGACAGTATGAAGAAAAAGGGGTGGGGAGGAACACCGAAACCTTGGTGCTATTGTTGAATCACTGCGCCAGTCTCAGATGATCTACCTCTGTGAGAGGAGCTATTTTATAACTGTTTAAGCTATTATTTAATGAGTTTTTCTATTATAAGAAGGAAAGATACTTTATTGATTAATGTTGCATATCATATCTTCCCTCTTTTCTTGTTTGGGAAGGAAGAGCTAATAAATGATAATATTACTGATGAAAATTGATTAATAATTTTCCTCAGAATTTTAAAGACCATATTTGTTGGACGCCAAAGAAGATGGAAAATTGGTCAAATGTGTGTAGGCAGGAATAGTTCTCAGTTGCATAAAGCCAACAAGCTACCTCAGTTCTAAGATAAGAATCTTGATTGGTTAATGTGGGCTATTAGTCACTAGGCAAGCTTGTGTCACGTTACTAACTTTGCAAAGGTATAAATAAATGTCCACATTTTTGCTTGGGGTCATCTTGGGGTTGACTTGCCAACCAAGTAAATGAGTCATCACTTCACCAAGCTTTCACCTTGTCTATCATTTTCTTCGTTCCTGCCACCCTTTCTCCCCAGGTAGAAGGGATCATACTGAGACCCATGGATCCTTACATGTACTTGTTATACCTTAAACATCATCTTGCTCTACTACACAAATTTCTAGGGGATCCTTTTACACTGAATATGTGAAACTGTACAATATACAATGATGTGCCTTCAGGGTATAAGGATTGCAGTCTTTTAAAATTCAATCTCATTTTTGTAAGGGATCATTTATAATATTTATAATCTGGAGATAATACATTACAATTTAAGCAATCTTTCTTGTATTTACTTTATAGTCCTACCTCCACTGTGTTCTTTGTTCTCTGTTGTTGGAGAATCTCTTATGGTTCAACAGTGAATTTCCTGCATTGCCTTTTTTATTCTTATTTTTGTTGTTGATACAGGGTCACTACATAGTTCAGACTCATAGTGATCCTTGTGTGTCAGCCTCCCCAGCGATAGGATTACCTGTGTGTACCACCAGGCCCGGTTTCAGGGCCAGCAGGGCATGGAGCACTGGGGATGGAACTCTACCAGGGATCAAACTCAGGACTTTGCACTTGTCAAGAAGGTACACATACCACCAAGCTACTTATTTTTATTTTCATTTTATGTGTTTGGTACAGGGTCTTACTGTGCAGCTCAGACTCATAGTGATCCTGTTTTCAGCCTTCTAGCACTGTGACGAAAGGTGTGTACGACCACGCCCTGACTCAGTCACCAGCTCACTGTGCCAAGGGGGCAGGACTGGTGAAGCATTTAGGAGCAGGGATTGAACCTTGGTCCCTTTGCTTGCTTCAGCAGGTACTTAGTCTGCTGGCCCAAAGCTATTTTTATTTATTTATTTAATTTTTAAAAATGTATTTATTTACTTATTTTTTTATGGCCTGTTCAGCCTGTCCTGGGAGCAGGGCTGGTGCAGCATATGGTGTTGGGGATCAAACCGCTTCCCTGCGGCCACCCAAGCTTTCCTAAGCAGGTGCTTTAGACCACGGAGCCATCTTGCTGGCTCCAAAGCTATTTATTTATTTATGTATGTATTTATTTACTTATTTAGTCTTTTTGAGACAGGGTCTCGTTATGCAGTTGAGGCTGGCCTTGAGCTCACTTTTGTAGCCCAGGCTGGTCTTGAACTCACACCAATCCTCCTTTCTCAGTCTCCCTAGTGCTGGGATTACAGGCGTGCGCCACCACGCCGGGCTTCAAAGCTATTTATTTATTTATTTATTTATTTGTTTGTTTTTCTTGTTTCAGAACCTTTGTTCATCCATTCACTCATTTTTATGGCCGGCTCAGCCCACCCCGAGGGCAGGACTGGTGCAGCATGTGGTGCCGGGGATCGAACCGCAGTCCCTGAAGCCGCTCAAGCTTTCCCAACCAGGCGCTTTAGACCACTGAGCCATCCCGTCGGGCCCCAAAGCTATTTATTTTTAAAGGCCTCTACTTTCCCAAATTTCTACATCTACCTCTACTTTTTGGAAGATTTCCTTTTGTTGACCTTAAAATGTCTTTTTTTAAAATAATTTTTTATTTTATTTATGTTTTTCTTGTTTCAGAACCTTTGTTTGTTTACTCACTCATTTTTATGGCCGGCTCAGCCTGCCCCCGAGGGCAGGGCTGGTGCAGCATGTGGTGCCAGGGATCGAACCACGGTCCCTGAAGCCGCCCAAGTTTTCCCAAGCAGGCGCTTTAGACCACTGAGCCATCTCGCCGGGCCTTAAAATGTCTTTTTTTAAAAACAAAATTTATTCCCTAAAATCTGTTTTATCTCTACTGTTTTTCTTTTTTGTCTTTTTGAGACAGGGTCTCGCTGTACAGTTCAGGCTGGCCTTGAGCTCAGTTTTGTAGCCCAGGCTGGTCTCAAACTCTCACCGATCCTCTTGCCTCAGCCTCCTGAGTGCTGGAATTACAAGCATGCACCACCATGCCTGGCTTCATCTCTACTTTTTAAACTGTAATCTCCCATCATTTAATGAATGCAGTATTTTTTCTTTTTTTTTGTGGAACCAGGGATTGAACTCAGGTCCTTATGTTTGCCAGGCAAGTGCTTATTCCACTGAGCTAGAATGCAGTATTTTTAATAAAGATTATTACTTTTTTATTTACTTGTGTTTGGTACATTATTTTAGATTTGTTTAGTTTTTGTTTCCCTCATAATCAAGGCCAAGCACAGAAGACATTGAACTCACTGTACTCTAAGAGTAAAGAAATAAGGAAATTAATCTGTGTAAGCAAAGTAGGCAATATAGTAAGAGGTACTACTGCACTGAAAACTTGGCTGGTGTAGTAGGGACTGGGGAGCAAATTCAGTCATTTTCTACTGATGGTCGTGGTGAGGTATACCTGACTCAGCCCTCTGTCTAGCAGGAAGGATTAATATAAACTATTTTCCATATAGGTATTTTTTTAGTTTGGTGGTTTTATTTAAAGGAAAGTTTTTGTTATTAAATATGAACAATTTTAGTAAAAATGATTTTTTTATTAGTTTTGTTTTAGAAGAAGCCTGAATCAACAGTCTCATTTTATAGAAGTCAAAACTAAAATGACCTATTTTATAGCTAAAAAGGCAAAGTATGCTAATTTAATTTCTAACCCTACTGCTCAAATTAGGCATTTTAAACCAATAGGCCTTAAAGACACTGTACTATACATAATAATCATAGGCAAAGGCCAGGGAAATAGCTTTGTGGCTTAAATGCCTGCCTGGCAAGTGCAAGGTACTAACTTTGATCCCTGGTAATGCAAAGCAAAGAAAATCATAGACAAAGCAACTACTATGTAGGATAACTGTAAATTATCAAAGTAAGACTTTTAAGAATGAATGAGGTGGGGCTAGGAAGATAGCTCAGTAGAAAAGTGTTTGCCTGGCAAGCACAAGTGCCTTAGTTCAATCCCTGGTTTCGGGGGGGGGGGGGGGAAAATCAAGAATGAATGAGGCACTATATTAGTAATGAGGCTAGAGAAATATATATACATTTATATATATAAATATATATCAGGCAAAACAGTCACCCTATTTCTGGGACAATAACTTCTTAGATATTAAACCTATTTAAACTTTGAAAAATATTAAATGTTATAGATTTTTTTGGGGGGTCTTTTTTCATTTTAAGGAAGGGTCTACAGGGTGTTCAGGGTCTCACTACTAGATCAGACTCAGAGTGATCCGCCTGTTTATTACTTCCCAAGAGCTAGGATTACAAGAGCATACCACCACACCCAGTCTCAATTGCCCTCTCAGTGTGCTGGGGTGGGGGGTGCAAAACGGCAGGCCCAAGGATTGAACTCCTAGACCTTGTACCTGCTTGCAGGCACTTTAATCTGCTGAGCTATTTGGCTGGACCTGGGGGAAGGGAGGTGGTCTTTTTGAGACAGGGTCTTGCTATGCAGTTGAGGCTAGCCTTCAGCTCATTTTGTAGCCTAGGCTGGTCTTGAACTTGCAATGATTTTTATGCTTCAGTTTCTTAATTATTGAGATGACAGGTGTTCACCACCACTCCTAGCTGATAGAAGTAGATATAAAGAAAATATAAAAAGCACTCTTCTATGAAATTTTTTAAATGTCTATAAAACATCACTTAGAAATTAAATGGCTCATACACTGTGTATCATGATCTTAAAAGAATGGTCAAAATGTTACTCAGAAGACAAAGTCATAAAAAAAAGTCTCCTCTACAAATAAGAAACAAAAAAAAGGACACAACTGTCTTTTTCATGAACAAAAGAAATCAGCAGTATGAATGAAACAAAAATATTTTTAAAAGAGTAGAACAGATAATTTGGGGAATTATTTGAATGTCTCCCCATTTCCTATCTATGCATCTTTTATTTTGTTTTCTTTTCTTTTCCTTCCCTCCTTCCTCTTTCTTTTATTTTTTTCCCTTGTGTTTGCCAGGCAAGCACTTATTCTACTGAGCTATCTCCCCAGCCCTATTTTGTCCTTTATTTGTATTTTTTTTAGCTTATCACATAAGATAAATAATGATATTAAACCTGTATGTCTTATTTAACTTAACATTATGTTCTCAAGTTGCATCCAACTAAGAGTGCTTCAAATTTATCTTTGTTTATGACAGAGTAGTGCTCCAATATGCTTAAACACCATACTTTTCCCAAGATCTAGCTATTAAAAACTGTGCTGTTATAAACATGTATATGTGTATATCCCTGCAGTATAATGACTAATTCTTTGGGATGATAACCACATTAAAAGTGATTTTTATTTTGAAGAATCTGCACAAGGACTCCCATGGTGATTATTCTACATTACAGTCCCATCAACAATGTAGAGTTCAGCCTCAGTGATCCTCATGTTTCACCTTACTCAGCATTAGGATTGTAGGTGTGTGTCACCATGCCTGCTTTTGGGGTCATCATGATATGCAGTACTGGGGATCGAACTCAGGTCCCAAGGCTTGCCAGGCCCTTAGACCACATAGCTATCTTTCTAACCCTATTATTTGATTTTTGATGTACAACTTTTTTTTAAAAAAAATTATTATTTTTTTTTTTTTGTCTTTTTGAGACAGGGTCTCGCTATGCAGTTCAGGCTGGTCCTGAGCTCACTTTTGTAGCCCAGGCTGGTCTCGAACTCGCACCAATCCTCCTGCCTCAGCCTCCCGAGTGCTGGGATTACAGGCGTGAGCCACCACGCCCGGCAAAAAATTATTTTTGATAGACATTCTTTTTGGTATAAGAGCATACCTCTATCTATCTATCTATCTATCTATCTATCTATCTATCTATCTATCCCCCACCCCCCCAGGACTGGGGATTGAACTCAGGCCTTTGCTCTTGCCAGACAAGTGCTTACTCTACTGAGCTATTTCCCCAGCCCCCTTACTTTTTATTTAGATTCCACTAATGGTCAGCAATTTCAAACATTACTTCATGTGTTGATTGTCATTTATTTTTCCTTCCTTTCTGGTACTTTTAAGATCGAGTCTTAAAAAATCCCACCTGATGACTCTTGGTATTATTCTTTTTTTTTTTTTTTTGTGGTACCAGGGATTGAACTCAGGACTTTGAGCTTGCCAGGCAGGCACTTATTCCACTGAGCTATATCCCTGGTCCGTCTTGGTATTATTCTTTATGCCACTGGGGTTCTTTCTGTTCAGAAAGTCCTTTCCTATTCCTATGTCTTCAAGAGTTGTACTCATCCAATCTTTCACCTGCTTTTTTTTTTTTTGTCTTTTTGAGACAGGGTCTCACTATGCAGTTCAGGCTGGCCTTGAGCTCACTTTTGTAGCCCAGGCTGAACTCGCAACAATCCTCCTGCCTCAGACTCCCAAGTGCTGGGATTACAGGCGTGCGCCACCATGCCCGGCTACACCTGTTTTTGCTTTAATATCTAGATATTTGAGCCATTTTTAGTTTAGTACATTGTAAAAATAAGAGTCTAAACTCGTCCTCTGCATGTTGATATCCATATTTCCAGCATCATTTATTAAACAGGCTATCCTAACTTCAATGTATGTTTTTTTGCCCCTTTGTCAAAGATCAAATAGCTAAAACTGTGCCTGGGATTGTTTCCGCTTCCTTTCTGCTGTTCCATGGTTCCACACATCTATTTCTGTGCTAGAACAATGCAGTTTCAATGATAGTAGCTTTCTGGTATAACTTGAAATCCGGGGATATGAGGCCTTCTGCTTTGCTTCTGTCACCCAGCACTATTTTTAATACTGTTAGTTTTTTCTGGTTTTGTACTATTTTAGGATTGTTTTCCCTAGATCTGTGAGAAACACTATTGGTGTTTTAAAACTGCATTAAATTTGCATATCACTTTTCAAAATATAGCCATTTTGATTAAATCAGCTTTACCTATCTAGGAATAAGGAAAAGCTTTCCATTTTCTGATGTCTTCTTTAATTTCCTGTTTCAAACTGATATATTCTTTTTTTTTTTTTTGTGGCCAGTCAGTCCAACCTGGAGGTGGGGCTGGCAAGGTATGTGGTGCTGGAGATCAAACCGTGGTCCCTGAGCTTTGCCAAAGCTTGCCTAAGTGGCGTTCTAGACCCCTGAGCTATCTTACCAGCCATGTGATATAATTTTTTTTTAAAGAATTTTATTTTTATTTTATTTTATTTTTTCTTGTTTCAGAACTTTTGTTTGTTGGTTTATTTATTTTTATGGCCAGCTCAGCCTGCCCTGAGGGCAGCGCTGGCACAGGATGTGGTGCCGGGGATCCAACTGCGGTCCCTGCAGCTTTCCCAGCTTTCCTAAGCAGGCACTTTAGACCACTGAGCCATCCTGCCAGGCCCCTTTGTGCTATAATTTTCATTGCAGAAATCCTTTGGTTAATTGCTAGGTATACAATTTTTCTTGATTCTACTGTTAATGGTACTGTTTTCCTAATTCTTTTCTCTTTTTTTTTTTTTTGTCTTTTTGAGACAGGGTCTCGCTATCTAATTCTTTTCTCAGTGTGTTTATTATTCAGAAATTTTATTGATGTTTTTGTGTTTATTTGGTATCTTTTTACACTGCTGAATTAATTCTAAGATTGTTTTAGGGGAATTTTTTTGGGAGGTCTTACAAGTAAACAATCATGTCACCTAGAAACAATATCATTTCTTTCTCTTTTTTTATGTATTTTAGGGATGGGTCTATAGGGTGCTCAGGGTCTCACTACTAGATTGGACTCATAATGATCTGCCTGTTTACAGCCTCCCAAGAGCTGGGATTACAGGCTTGCCTCACCATGCCCAGTTTCAACTTCCACCTCAGTGCACCCCAGGGCCAGGGCTGGCAAGGCAGACCCCAGCCTCTATGCCTGCTTGCAAGTGCTTTAATCTGCTGAGCTATTTGGGTGGCCCCATTGTTTCTCACACATACTCCTTTTCTTTCTCTTGCCTGATTGCTCTAGCTAATGTTTTGAGGACTATGTTATATTGAAGAAGAACAGGGATAATAGACATTATTAGCTTAATTCTGACTTTAGAAAAAAATAAGCCTGTAAACTTATAAGGCATTACATATCACATACTGCCTTCCTTTACAACAAGAAAAGATATTCTACTATGATGGTGCCTAATTTAGAGGGCACTATGCAGAACAGAAAATAAAAATAATAGAGAAAGAGATTAATTTGTAATATACTGTCTCCCAAATAAGCACACAAGTAATTCCTATAATCATATACTGCCTTTCTAGAAATAATAGTAATTTTTAAATAGATTTATGTATTCCTACATTTATCTATCTACTTTTAACTAGATATATGTAATGGAGAGTTTTCTGTTACAATTCTTTCAATTAAAGAAACAGAAAGGAGCCGGGCGTGGTGGTGCACGCCTGTAATCCCAGCACTCGGGAGGCTGAGGCAGGAGGATTGGTGCGAGTT
>PVJA010023555.1:0-32832 GCA_004027025.1 Myocastor coypus | reverse complement strand
TTAGCTTGTAAATGATATTTTCTGACCATCATTGATATTCTAATAACTTTCCATACAATGTGATATAGGCAGTTACACAATTTTGACACAGATATTTGGAAATTCAAGGAAATACAAAACTGTAGCCTGTCAAGAATATGGTTTTTGGCCCAGCCTCTTATTTTCAAGAACTATTCTTGAGAGAATGACAGTAACTGAAAAAAATTAAACTATCATTATTTGCAGATGACATGATAATCCACTTGGAAACCTCAACAAACTCCAAGAAGCTACTAGAATTAATACACAAATTCAGGGCACAAAGTCAACATACAAAAGTCAATAGCATTCCTTTACACAGATAACAAAAATACTGAGAGAGAAATTAGAGAAACAACACCTTTTACAATAGCATTGAAAAAAAAATGAAATACTTAGGGATTAACCTAACTAAAGAATTAAAAGATCTATTGAAGCTGGGCGTGGTGGCACATGCCTGTAATCCCAGCACTTGGGAGGCTGAGGCAGGAGGATTGGTGTGAGTTTGAGACCAGCCTGGGCTACAAAAGTGAGCTCAAGGCCAGCCTGAACTGCAGAGCAAGACCCTGTCTCAAAAAACAAAAACAAAAATAAAACAACAACAACAAAAGATCTATTGAATGAAAACTACAGTGCTGTGAAAAAAGAAATCCTGGAGGATTTCAGAAAATGGAAAAATATTCCCTGCTTCTGGATAGGAAGAACCAACATTGTGAAGATAGCCCTACTCCCTAAATTGTTATACAGATTTAATGCAATACCTATCAAAATACCATCAATGTACCTCAGAGACCTGGAGAAATCATTCCTAAAAATTATCTGGAACCAGAAAAGACCTAGAATTGCAAAGATAATCCTGGGCAACAAAGGCAACGCAGGAGGCATTAAAATTCTTGACCTAAAGTTATACTATACGGCTTCTGTGATAAAATCAGCATGGTGTTGGCAAAAAAAATACACCCGAGGATCAATGGAATAGATTAGAAAATGCAGAAGTAAATACAAACACACTCAGCCACTTTATTTTTAACAAAGGAACCAAACATGTTTACTGGACAAAAAGATAGCCTCTTTAAGAAGTGGTGCTCAAAAACCTGGCTTTCTACATGCCAAAAATTAAACTTGACCCAGGTTTATGACCATGCACTAAATTAAGTTCAAAATGGATTAAATATGTAAATAATAAAAGAGAAACACTAAATCTCCTAGAGGAGAAAGTCAGAGGAAATCTTGAAGACATTGGGGTAGGCAAATAGTTCATGGACAAATACCAAAATGTACATTTAACACTTGAAAGAATCAACAGCTGGGACCTCCTCCAGTTGAGAAGTTCTTTCACATCAAAAGAAATTACCAACAGAGTGAAAAGACAGCCCAGAAGTTTCAAAAAGATTTTGACTAATAAGTATTCAAACAAAGGTCTTCTATCTAGAATTTATAAAGAACCAAAAACCATTTGGGTCCCAAAATTCAAAGACCCAACCCAGAAATTGGCATCTGAGATGAACACACACTATTCAGAGAATTTCAACAAGCCTATAAATACATGCAGAAACGCTCCACATCACTAGCCATTTGTGAAATGCTAATTAAAACAACACTTAGATATCATCTCACTCTAGAAAGAATGGCTATCGTAAATCAACCAACAACAAATGTGGGAGAAGCTGTGAAGAAAAAGGACCCCTTCTCCACTGTTGGTGGGAATGCAGATTCGTGCAATCATTATGGAAAGCAGTGTGGAAATTCCTTAAAAAACTAGGACTAGAAATCCCATTCAATGCAGCTATCCCCCTACTGGGAATTTTCCCAGAAGTACTGAAAACATCATACCATAGCGATGTTTGTGCTCCTATGTTAATCGCTGCACAATTTGTGATAGCCAAATCTTGGAAACAACCAAAATGTCCATCACCTGAAGAATGACTGAAAAAGATGTGGTATTTTTATACAATGGAATATTACTCAGCTATAAAGAATGATAAACTAGGAGACTTCACGTATAAGAAACCAAAAGAAATAAAGTGGAAAGGCATAACACAGCTAAATGGAAATCAAGAACTTAAGGATTAAATAATGAAGAGACAGAAAGCTGAAAAGTTTGGAAACATGGCAGGGACAAAACCATGCACTTATATACAAAGAATGAATTAGACAATGATCCTAAGAATCTCCAATAGGTTTTTGACACTGAGGATAGCAATGTGTAATACTAAAACCATGTTTGGAATGCCCATCATTCTGGTCTTTTAGATGTGTGCTGCTTCTAATGTCATTTCAATTATTGCTATACTATCTCAAGTAAATACTTATTTAAAATAAAGGGAAATAAGAGAATAAGAGGCAAGGAAAAATGCCATAGGATTAACCTGCTACAATTTTGCATATGGTTAGGTTTCTAAATTTTTGTGTAAAAATGTGGAACTGTTTTTTTAAATCACATTGTATAAGGATTTACTAGAATATCAATGATTGATGGAAAATACTAGTTCTACATTAACTGTAAGGCATTTGATATTGAGAAAGAGACAAAGATGTTAAGCTCAAGTGCCTATGTTATACAGTAATAGTATCACTAATCTTCTCCTCTGGAGGATTAAGAACTTAATTTTGCAGACCAAAAAAATTAGAGAAAAAGAAGGGCTACAGGGATAGCCAATATTTTGGCCCTAGCCCTTCAAGCTCAGTGAGGACTCAGAAATAAGAGAACCTGTACTGAAACATCCTGTAACTCAATAATATCCCAAATTTTCTGATCAAGAAGATTATTGGGCTACAGAGGAATGGGATTGATGATGTACAGGGTGCCTAAGTAGATAATCACCTAGAGAAAAAAACATTCTCTCAGGTTTTTAGAGAGAGCATACTGGCCAAGCAATGGCCTTGACTCATCCAGATGCCTGACCCTGATGAAAGTTCTAGAAAATGCTGTACATGGTTTGAAGACAAATCCTGAGGGGATTTGACCTACCTTGTCAGATACAAAAGTTACATGTTTTGTTATAAAGGCCTTGCTTTAACTTGGTCTTAACCATCCAATAGAAAATTTTAACCCGAAGGCATAAAAAGTAAGGCCAGATAAGTATGCTAAGCTGTAAAAGGCTCAAGTCAACAGCTTTCGACATTGCCAGTTCTGCTGATAACCCACTACTATTATGGAATATTGGACTATATATACATCTACTTCAACAAGAAGAAATATTTGTACCAATACTGTTTAGAAAACTTATCATGACTGCATCTTGTATTCTGAACAACTACTATAAAGACAGTAATATACACGGCATTAATTATTGCGGCTGTCCTACTAACGTGTTTTGAAACTGTCTCATTGTTATTTATTAAAAGTAATAAAAAATAATAGTTAACTGCTAATTTTAATAAAAATAATTTGAGAACTCTGCCCCTGAAATAAATCCTACTATGTATTTCACATGATCTCCATCAATATCTCTGTGTTCCTCAGAATGAACCAGTCACCACTTAAAGAGATGGAAAGACATGCCTACTTTCCTCTCTAAGTGTAGGATTTGTTTGACTTATGACATAAAGGTTTATTTCCATGCATGGGAAGGTTATAGGTGGACATAAACACAGTGGTGAACATAAAGATAGTGGATGGTGTGTGGAGCAACTACACATAGGAACACCCCACCTGCCATTCCCATATGTGCTGCCATATGTTTACAGTCATCTAGCTGTATGGTTAGCCCATGTTAACAAAAAAGAAACTAGTTTGGAACTGTGAGGTGCTGAGTTATGGCAAAGATCATGGGCTTAGTTTTGATTAGAACCCACAAATTCAGCGTCAAGGTCAAGACCCAGGATTCTCTCATGTTGATTTCCTAGACTGAGTAATAGAGAGAGACTGAAGATACGCTATGTGCCTGATGTTCCTTTACCTATGAGGCTCCTATGTGACATTAGGAAAAAATCTTGGAGGTGTTTCTAAATTAAAAAAAAAATAAGGAGATACAACTTAATATATGTATTTTCTTGAGATTTACCTAAGAATATTATGTTTTAGATTCTTTAAACACTGTATAAACTAGGGCCAAAATACATAGGTAAAATAGTTTGTAGAGAAACAAGCATAGTTAAGACATCCTATTCAAATGACAACTTATTTTCCTGTATTTTAAACAAGAAAAAAAATTAGGCATTTGTCTCTACTCAACAAGTAGAATCTTTTTATAAATATGATTAACAACAATTGCTTCATTGTTACTTAAGTCAAATCATAAAAAAGTAACACTCAACAAAAATTTAAAAAATTTTTATATGGACTGTATCAAATGTTACATCTAAATATAACTATAAAAAAGAAATTAAAATTTACTTTCAGACAAATTACGAAATTGATCAAATCTAAGCTGGTAACAAGTTTTTCCATGCATTACTTGCAACATAACCCATGCTTCACTGATAAATGACAATCAGACCTATTCTGCTACTTTGAAAGGTGACTGATATTCTCAAAACCTGCAAAGTCATATCCATCAGTCTTCCTCCCAACACCACTGTCATCTGGAGTGTGCTGGATCAAAGTTGGATCAAAGTTGCCCAAACCAAAGTCTCCAGAAATATTCGGTTCAAAGGCAGGCACTACCTGCTTTTGCTCCATTGTGTTCCATTCAACACTGAAAAAACGGATAGTCCTAAGTATCCCAGAAGCCTGTTCAAGGATGACAACTCAGTCATTCTTATGGGTCCTTCATAGAACTTTCCAGAACTTTCCTGGACACTTGCAGCTGGGACAGACAAGATGGTACTTGAACTTTTCCTTCCAAAATATCCTGAAAGAAACTGCTTATGTTGTGATCAGGGTAATCAGGGCTCTCCACAAGATGAAATAGAGACTTTCCAACCATTGTTTCATACATTAATACTTCAAAAGTCCACCAGTATACAGCCAAACCATGATCTTCTCCTCCTAGAATTTCTGGAGTAAGGTAGCTAGGAGTGCCACAGAAAGAGTTGGTCTTATCTCCTGGCTGGAATTTTTTCCTTACACAGGCAATAATCAGTGCCTTCTAAGTCCAGTAATAAACTGTCCAATTACAAATTTCTGTATTCTTTGCTCATGAAGAAAATTGAATGCTACTCTGACTTGTACAGAGTAAAGCCTGGCATGTCCTTCAGGAATTATTCTTTGTTGCTGCATATGGAACATTAGATCTCTTCCATTTACATAGTCTAGAACATGGAACAGTCTGTTTTCTGTCTGAAAGCTAGCATCCCACCCAACAAGAAAAGGATGATTCCATGTCCATCCCAAAACATGCTTCTCTGTCTGTACCTAATTAAGGTTGGTATGCTCTTTCCTCACCACTCATTACATAGATAGGATTTGTTTTTTTAAAACTGAATAAGTAGCACTTTGTTATAACTTCCTCACTCTATTACTCAAAGCAAATCAAAGCCCTCAAAACCTAACTACAGGTACCTTTTCCACTTTCCCTGTTGTTCCCAGCTTCACTGTCTTCATCCACTTCTTCCAAACCCTTGTAACTTTTAGGATTATGTGGATTATCTGTGCAGGGTCTGAAGCCATGGATGATGGTGACAAAGAATGCTGCATGCATTCAGCTATGATAACTGTATGGTACTTCTTATGAATCAAAAGTTTACGGCTGATACACTTGTATTCTTGGCATCCAAGTCCCCCTATATGGACTGAGAAAACAGCACCATAAGCATACCCTGGTGATACATTTTGCTAGAAAAGTGTGGCCATTTGAACAATAAAGTTTTCTCTAGCAGCATGCAACTTTATGATAGATGGCTTTACGTAGTCCCAGAGAAGGCAGTTTAGGATATTCTGGTACATACATAAATTTTGAATGGTCTCATACACAAGGGACTTCAAGATGTTCTGGTACACAAGGCATTTTAGAATGTTCTGGTACACAAAGTGATGCATGAGTTCACAGTTCAGAATATGTGTTAAGCTAAAGAAGCTTCAAGCTGTCTGCTAACTCTAACTTAGGTGATAGGAGACATGGGTCTCCTTCCTTATGCACATAGTTTGTAGTGAAAGCTTTTTATTATCAAATAATCAGGTGTCTTGACCTTCTCTGCCCTCTGAAGAGAAACAAGTCTCAAAACCTGGCCTCCTATCACCTCCCATCATTAGGACCTGCCAGGTAGACGTGTGGTTTGTAGAAGTGCCTGGGAGGAAGGGACCATAGTGGCATTCACTGCCCAGAAATACTGGCAGGAAGGACTTGATGGGTCAGGGTGGCTTGACTGCCTGCACTGACCACACTGACCACAGACCTCAGCATAGCTCCCTGTCAAGTTATTGCCAGTGACGGATAGGCCAGGGCGGTCAAGTGTCTCTCAGGGGTTGGTCACTATGGCTTTGTCTCAACTCTTGGACACCTCTGTCTCTAACTTTATTGCTACCAGCTCTGGGGAGACCATCTAGGAGCTACTGAGTACTTCTGAAACTGATGAAACTTTCCCTGTGATCTTGCATGTTTCAGTTTTGTTGGTATCTGACCTTAGGGAGACTTCACATGGGCACCTTAGTTTTGGTAGGTCACTGGTGACTGGTCCTAGCTTGCCCTTCCCTGGGTTGTCTGTGACAGTTGGTGGGATGCTGCTTCATGCCCTGTGGCATTTGGATGGAATTAAGCATCTTCTCAATCTTTCACATATACTCTGTCTGCCTGGGGTTCTGAGGATGAGGTCTTGGGAAACGGAAAAGCAGCTCAGTGTGTTTACTTCTTGACTGTCTCCAGGCAAATGAGCTTAGGAGATGCTCCTACTAGATTATGATATCTGTTACAAGGGTTCCAAGCTCTGTTTAGGCATGTTGCCAGGAAGTGAGGTCAGGTCTTGTGGTCCCATAACCGGTAAGAAAACCTGATGGCTCAACTTTTTCTTCACACTACTTAAATCAATGGCTAAATGCTTACTTTTATTTAAGTATCTAGGAATTACTTTATCTAGCATACATTAGTTTTTCACTTTTACATTACTGGGACTTGTACCCTGCAATTCCACAATGAACTATAGGTGTATCCCCAGATATTTCTGTCAGATATGCACTAAGGTTATAAGTCACAAAATTGGTCAGATGGGAATCTACCTCATGATCATCTTGCTTTGGGTGCCCAGAGTGTGGAGATTATAGTCACACATTCAACTCATCTCATTCTGTGTGTTACTTAGAAACAACAAAACCAGGCCAACTGCTGGAACTATTAGCTATTGGTTATCTCTTCTCTGAAAGCAACATATGTGCACCTGCTGCTTCTCACAGTGCTGGGAGGCCTTTTCCATATAAAAAAGACATTATCTCTGAAATGCACTGCTGGAGATTTGATCCTAAAGAGCCATGAAATTTTAGGGTGCTTTTCTTTCTTATCGTATCTATTTAATTAGGTAGTACTGTCTCAAAATTCCCCACAACAGTTTTCCTTATGAGATAAAAATGATTGTTTTAAAGTGTAAGCTCTAGGGCAGTATTTCTCAACTTGTGAGTCTCGACCCTGGCAGGGGTTGAACAACCAAAACACAGGGGTCACCTAAAGCCATTCTGAATCATAACTGTAGCAAAATTACAGTTTTGAAGTAGCCACCAAAATTATTTTTTGGTTTGGGGTCACCGCAACATGAGGAACTGTATTGTGGGGTCACAGCATTAGAAAGGTTGAGAACCACTGCTCTAGGGAGAAGTGGTAGTGGCTACATAGCAGATTGTAGCTTTGAGGTGCACACACATGCTTAATTATTCATTCTTAGCTACTGAACTTAACACCAAAGTATAGTATTCAGTATAGTAACATACTGTGTTTCCCTGAAAATACAAAACTAGAATGAGCTCACTAGAACCAGCCCCAGATGATCATTGCATAGAGTTGGCCAGTGTCATACAGATGATCATACCTCAGTAGTCTCTTGCTTCATGGCTACTCCATAATGGCAAGTAAAACAGCATTAAGCAAATTGGGCTTGACTTTTTTTTTTTTTTTTTTTTTTGGTTAGGCCTTATTTCCTAGAAACCGTAGAGTGTGGCAGGACAGCACATAGTAACAACATGCCAGGTAGTCTTTCTAAAGTCTGAAAACCATTATTCTAATTGGGAGAATGAACACATACAGATAGCATTCCTAACTTTCCTTATGGCCAGCTGAAATTGGACTTGCTGTCCTCCTATCCCAATCAGTCCATGTATTATGCCTCTTAAGGGAGTAGTTTGCATTTTTTAGATGTGGGGAAGCTATAGCCATTCAGGGAGTAGCTTTTTTTTTTTTTTTTTTTAAGAGCTTACTCAATTAGTATAACCATATTTATATGAGAGAACTGATTCAGAGCAACCTCTAACTCTCTATCCTAACACACCAGAGTAGTCCACCCAGGAGGAGCAGCATCTCCCTAACATGACAAAGGCATTCTGGGTAGAGTACTGGGGAACTGCCCGAAAAGGGTTACGTGTGGGCACAAGACCACAAGCTTTCTGTTAATGATACATCAGGCTTGAAAGCTCAGCTGGCCATAGATTGGGAGATTTTAAAAGCATTAATAAATGTTTAATAGCCAACATATATATATGTGTGTGCATTTGTATTACATGTACACACATAAGTGTATTACAAATTGTGTGTATGTAAAGGGCATGTAACATACAACTTACAAAGAATGACATATGCTTTCCAATGAAGTCTCACAGATACTCTTGTATCAATAGTCAACCTGTTTGCAACTGACAAACTCATAGAGTTCCCACATAAATACTGAGTGTCACCATCCCCTATGTTAAATAATGGGAGAAAAGTGCAAATATCTGAAGACTTACATCAGCTCAGTTTTTGTTTATCAATTATGTGAGTGACTTTTTTGCTGAATGTAATGATGGTTTTGGATAGGACAAGACATTTTCATTTTGTGTGGGGCAATATACAATGTTGACAATGACAGGAAAGGCACTTTTTTTTTTTTTTTTTTTTTTTTTTTCAGAACCAGGGATTGAACTCAGGACCCTGTACTTGCCAGGACCTTGCACTATAGTCTTAAAAACTATAGTGAATCAATGAAATGATAAGTTAAGCCCTACTGTGCAGCATTAAAACAAGTGCCATAGAAATCACTCTGGGGTAAAACTTCTACCAGGCCTGGGACTGTAGCTCAGTAGGATAGCACTTGGCTCACTCATATGCAGCCTTGGGTTCTACCACCAGTGCCACAAGCAAACAAACACACAACTTTTTTCCCATTTTTTTTTTTTAACTACCAACATGAAGTTACCAAATGGAAATTGAGAAGAGATGACCAATAGTACATTTTATAGTACTTATACAATAGAGGAATAAAATAGAACCTCAAGAACACAAAATAATAAAACAGTAAAATAATCAGAAAGGAGTTTGAGGGATTTTTATTACATTTATTTTTAATATAACATACTTTATTACAAATGGAGAAGATTTAACTTTAAGTAATGCTATGTTTAACAACCAGCTCACAAAATTCCCAAATATTTAACAGCTGGCTGTCTATTAGCTGGTCTGAGCAATAGTCCAACATACCGCAGGTTCCTAGGGAGGCTGCTTAATCTCTGAGCTTCAGCACACCTCTATGTAAAAGTGGTCAAGGCCTGGCCACCTAGTAACTAGATGGCAGCAGTAAGTATGATTTCTACTACATTATTATGTATAATAAATTATATTATTACTGCATTATTGTCTATAACAAATGCTTCATGTAGAATTAGTTTCCCTGCTCTCAGCACTCAGTGATCACTATACTTTCATTCCTTTACCCTCTGCACAGAAATGTATGGGCATTAAATATACACTCAACACACACACACACACACACACACACACACACACACACACGCAAACATGCCCACAATGTTAGCAGGAAGTACAGAGGATCTGGGTCCCCGCTCCTTTGGGGGATGAGCAGAGCCACTGAAATTTACCAGTGTTTCCTATGTAAATGGGCCATGAAAGGGTAGGAGACCAGTTATAGCTATCTGGAAGCAGCTTCAGTGTTTGGCAAGTACTGCTGAGCATGTTCCTGCCCTGCTAGCCCCTGCTCCCATACCTTTCCACCACCAGCAGCAGAAGCCTGGGTCTCACCTGCTCAGCCTTCTGGTGGAAAACAGCAGACATGGCCAGAATGGTGCTGCGCTCATCCAGGGCAGCTGCAAAGCTCTTCCACTCCTGGTCTAGCTGTGTGGAGATCTGCTTGATTTGCTGGGAGGCATAATGGCCAGCCTCAGAAAGGCGGGAGGCCACGGACATGATGCGATTGATGTTGACATAAGCATTCTGGAAGAGGTAAAAGAGAGTGCATGCTTAGTAGGGCAGGCTTAAAAGACATCCACTGAGCACTTTTGGGGTGGGTGCTTATCTGGGGAAGTGGAGTAACTAAAAAAAAATCTGAGAGAGGCTGGTATAGACTATATTGGTATATCTGATCCAGGTCTAAAAGAAATCTTCTATGACTTAAATTCTGGCAAATGGCAGGTACACTACCTAAGAACTCTCCTTCTGGGAACCCCGTATAGATTTTGTATAAGCTATTCTTGTACTATTAATCCAGTCACTTTACAGGGACTATAGTATATAACCTTCATAACCATCTTATAAAGTCACCCTGAGGAACAGCACAGTCCTTCCAAAGGTATTCATTAAAAGTAATGGGTCAGACAAGAGTACAAGTGGAAGGAGGTAAAGACATTTCTCTTGTTCAGAACAGAGCTATACCCAGGGTATCACTCCCACAACATGGTGGCAGTACTCACCAAATAAGGTAAAGGAAACAGGCCAATTCTGTCTGTTCCTGTCACTGGCGAAAAATGTCCCTCCCATTCTTCCTATCCAGTACAAAAAGAGTGAGACCCTGGCAATAGAGTTTACACAAAGACAACATTTGGACTCATGACATTTTGCTATGCTAAAAATAAGGTATATGGGGTTCTCATATCCCTTTTTACCTTGGGAACATTTTCTACTTGGCACTAAAAGGTATCAGTGGGTACCTCTAAAAAGCTTTTGTGGTAACTCTGTTGACTCACTGTCTCGTTTTATCTTGTATTTTGTTTACATTCAATCTCATGATTACTTGTCAATCAAAAATTCATGAACTTGTATGTTATTACCTAGGCCAGCCAAAAAAAAAAAAAAAAAAAAAAAAACTTCCAAAATGAGCAAGCAAAAGAAAAGCCCTATAAGTATAAAACACTAATAATCTGCATTATTTTTAACTTCTCCATCTATTAATTGTCTGTGGTGCCAAAATAATTCAGTTTATACTATAGCATTCACAGACCACTTCTCTGAATCAAACACTGTCTACCCAAAGAAGGATAAGGGGGGTAGGTTACCATACACCCACCTTTGTTAAGGGTCTTCTCAAGGGACAATAAATACTTATCAGCACCACTACTTTCTCAAACCTCAACTAGCTAAGGTATACTTCATTAATGGTGGGTAGGTTTAAGGAAGGGTTTTTATTTTCCTTTGCCACATTCCTCATGGTCACCATTCATCTCAGCTGTTCCTCACCTCCAAGAACTCCATTGCAAACATGAGCCAGCTTGATAAGGTCTTTCTTAATTTAAAAGGCCTCTGTGGAAGTTTAAAAGGTTAAGTGAGGTACTTAACACAAATCCATCCTCATGCCTAATGACCCCATGCATCATGTCTGTTTTTAGCTTGGTGTGAGACCCTCCTGACACAATGCATTTCTCTAATACAGTCGGAATAATACTAACTCCTGTTATGTGAAATAACTACCCTTCAGAGATTAGGAATCATTATCAGTCCTATTTTCTCAGCTAGGACACAAAGTCTATTGGAAATTAAATTCTATTTATAGAACTGACAGAAAAACATGCATTTAGAAATAGAAGAGGGAAAGAAAAAAGCATGAACTGATTTTAATAGTTTTGCCTTTTAAGGGAATAACATTGAAATCCTCCCCCCAATTTCTTGTTCTTGTTACTGTCATAATTTGGGTTCTCCAAAAGTAGATCTTAGGGCAGGATTTGGGGCAGATAGTTTATTTGGGCATGTTGTAAGGAAGTACAGTGAGGGAGAGGAGAAGTGAGAGAAGAAAGGGGATGGAAATGAATAAAGGATGTTTTAATTAGTGGGTTAATTTTATGAGTAGCTGGAGTTCAGTACCTCTGGAAATCTTTCAATAAATTCTAAAAGAATGCCTTCAAGCTGCCCCTGTGTAGGATGAAGAATATAGGCTATATATTCACTCAGTCCTATTGTTTGCTGGTTGAAATTCCCTCCTGGAGTAAGTCCCTGGCATTTCCAGCTTGACCCACCAAAGTATCCAAAGTCAAAGAAGATCCTGACCATGAAACGTAGGAAAGAAGCTATCGGTCTGCATGGAAATTAACTTTATATGATCCTGAGAGATGGCAGAGGGGATACAAATAGATATTGATATACCTAATAGAAACATCCTCCCAAACTGGGTTCAAATCCTAGAATCATACTCACATCATTTGTCCAGATCTATGTAGGGTATTAAGTTTTGCTGTATTGATAAAGGCCTTATATATGGCTTGGGCCAGATGGGATGCAAGTAAACAATAAAAAACATTATTATCCTGTCCCCAGTGTATCCAGTGCATGATAGCCTTCTCTCCTCATAGGCTATTAATATTCTCCTCCTACCCAGGGAACGCAGGGAGGTGAACTTTCTAGAGCTGTCCCACTGTGGCTACTTCCAGAGATTGTTAACAGCTTGTCACTCATTCAAATATTTATGGAGAGTGGGCCAGGCTCTGTGCTGGGGCTGTGTGAGATCCAAGAGGAATGAGGCAGGATTCCTGCCCACCCATCCTTTGCCCTTAGGGCCTCACAGCTGCAACTTAAGACAAATCCTCAAATAACTGTAATTTAAATCAAATGCAGTAAAATCTCCCATAGTGGTATGAGCAAGCCACTGTGGAGATTAAGAGGGAAGGGGTCTGAGACACTAGCAGAGACAGAACCAGTCAGAGGGGGTAAGGAGGCTGTAGTTCTCCAAGATTTCTTCAGCTCCCCACCAGCCTATGATCACAGATGAAAACTAAAAACAAATAAAAATGCCACATTTACACTAGACCACCACATAAATACTTTCATGTTACCTTATCAGTGGCAGGGAAACGTGTTACTAAAATTAGCCAACAATTATGCTTCACAAAAGAAGTAGAGATAGTACCTCTTAACAACAGAGGGATGAATAAAATGCTGACTTACACTTGGCTGTTTTTCCCTAGAGGTTGTTTTCAGAACACCAAAACAGATGTTACATTGCCCAAATTCAGCATCTTCTTCAACATTTCCTTTACCATGAACCAGAAAAAAAATGGACAGATTCTAAACTGCAGTTGTCCCTTAATAGCTGCAAACCAAATGAGAAGGGTGAAATGGCCAAGAAAGTATCCAATGACTGAAAAAGGAAAGAGGAAGGTAAAAGAGCTGGACTAAGATTATGAATAAAGAGGGATGCTTAGTTGTTAGGCACAGATGATATTTCACAGCCTTGGCCAACCAATCACGTGGTTCTTCTAGGTGACTGTTCAAGCCTCTGGGAAGGAACCCTTGGGAATTATGTTTGTCCTTTGGACATGGCCAGCAGGAATGGATATTTTGGCTCTTTTTTGTTTCTTTTTATCTCCTACCAGCTGCCCCCCTTCAACCTCTCCCACCTACCTACCTCTGTCAATCTTCTCTTCCAGCCCCAGATGTCTGTCTATCTACAGAGCTGGACCAAGAGCCAAGAACTCTGGGATTCTGATCCTCCTTGTCTCATTTCCTTAGCTATAAAATGAGGAAGTTGAACTGATATCAGACTTTGTATTTCTGAGTAAGCAGTGCCCATGAGGGGAGGATAGTAGGTCCTCCCCATTCACACCAGCCTCCCTGTCCTTCTGTCTCAGCTTCTCATCCTGGCTCTGCTCAGTGCTTAGTAGTTTGAGTACTAAGGTCCAAGTTAGACACATTCAGACTTTGGCTCACCAAGGGCCATGTGCCCTTTTCTCCTCATAATTCCCCCAAGCTACCTATACCAGCTTCCCAGCCAAAACAAAATAACTTGGCTAATAACTTGCTTAAAAACATCTTCTTAAACCCTTACACAAAAAGTGCTTTATTAAATTTAAATTCCCCATCCATATGCAGTTATCATTACTATTTTTCTTTCTTTTTTTTTTTTTTAACTATACTTATGTTGCGACCTACTTGTTCAGTCTGCCTTGGAGGTGGGGCTAAAAGCAGTATGTGGTGCCAAGGATTGAACCTGTGGTTGCCTAAGTAGGCACTTTAGATCACTGAGCTATCATGCCAGCCCATCATCATTATTATTCTAAGTGCAGCAGTTTATGCTGTCTCTATGATCTTCCATGCAGAATGCAATGCACCTGCAGCACAGTTTGCAGCAGCATCCAGCCAAGCTACTTCCACATCATTTTCTTCACAAATGGGAAAATCAACTACATTTCTGAAAAGTTTGCTAATTTAAAACTCCTAGATACTGTCATTTTGTCCACACTTTTGCTACCTATGAAGAAAAGTCTCTGTTTTCTCATTTCATTCCTAAAGTCACTGAATGGAGGAAGAGGAGGAAGAGGATAGGGGATCCTGCAGGATGGAGGCCCATTCTCCTGGGGCTCTGTCTCCTACTGCAATCAACTAAAACTGAAGGAGTGGAGCAATTCCCCTTTGATACTAATGAAAGTATTAGTAAAATACCAGGGGACAGATGGTAGAAGATTAAAAAAAAAGAGCCAAAATATCCATTCCTGCTGGCCATGTCCAAAGGACAAACATAATTCCCAAGTATTCCTTCGCAGAGGCACGAACAGTCATACAGAAGAACCACATGATTGGTTGACCAAGGCTGTGAAATGTCATCTGTGCCTAACAACTAAGCATCTCTGTTTATTCATACTCTTAGTCCAGTTCTTTTACCTTGCAATTCCTTGAAAGACTGACTGGTAGATGATAGTCTTCAGCTGTGTAAAAAGGGCTATTTTGAAATTCGTTTCTGATTTATTCCAACTGTTACAAAAATATGCAATGTCACTTGCAAGATAACTTTCCACTAAGAAACATGCCCAAATTTTCTCTATAAATGAGATTTCT
Organism: Myocastor coypus; assembly: GCA_004027025.1. Classification (NCBI taxonomy): domain Eukaryota; kingdom Metazoa; phylum Chordata; class Mammalia; order Rodentia; family Myocastoridae; genus Myocastor; species Myocastor coypus. Next base: position 17,704 of record PVJA010023555.1, on the reverse strand, counting down.
TCTGCAGAATATTCTGGAAAAAGTTGGTTCTTCTAGAAGTAATCGTTTAATGCAAGCTATGATTTTGCAACCTTTAGGATTTGTGAGAGGGGCTGACTTTTTTTTTTAACCTTTTATTTATTTATTTGGTATAGGGTCTCATTATGCAGCTGAGACTCACAGTGATCCTCCTGTCTCAGCCTCTTTAGTTCTGGGATTACAGCATGTGCCACCATGCCTGGATTTGGTAGCCTGCTTGGCAGGGGGATGCTGTGGCATGTGATATTGGGGATTGAACCTGAGTCCATGTGCTTCCCAGGCAGGCATGTAAACGGCCGAGCTGTCTCCCAGGCCTGAGAGGGACTGATTGTAAGAGAAGATTGTTGGCCAAAAGTGTACATTATTTGAATCCCACTCATTCCACCCCTAAAAGCAGGAATAAACTTTATACTTCTGTGGTCACAGGTCTTCATTCTAAATCAAAACTCCTATGAGTCACATGAGATAAAGCATCCATCTAGTTATCTGGCTTGGAACCATTAATGCAATGAATGTCCTATCTTTTCCCTCTCCCATTCGAGTACGCTGTCAATAATGCCCTAAATTGTGTGAACCAAATCAAAGTATTAGTTAAAAGGACAACAGAAACAAAAATCTATCACCTATTCCAACAAGAGGCAAAAGAAGTAGCCCCTGGTATATATCCCAGAAAGCAAATTATAAATGTCTGTTACTATTCCCAGAAGAGAACATTTCCCCAGGATCTGTCCCATATGTCCCAACCCTACAGCTGTCAGAACAGATCCGGTCATGCCTATCATACACCTCTGTTGGTAGACACTTCTCCCTTAGGAGTTAAAGAGCTAGACCCCTAAATAGTCTGCAAGGTTTTTCCTTCAAGAATTCAGAATCAGCCAGGGGCTCACTGTGGGGGCCATGTTCTTATAATGGACCTTCTCATATCTTAAATTGAAAACTAAGGGTCTCTATCTCTTGGGGTAGACCTTTCAAGACACTTGCATTGCCTAGGCATGTGTTAGTCACATCTAGAGCACCTTTAAGTGGGGAAACTTTTTTCTCATACTTGAGAACAAATGCTGTTACTTCTTATGGACTAGACTGTAAAAAAGTATAGCATCCTCTACCCCAGGTTGCATGTGGGGCCCTCTTTGTACTGTGCTCTAGAAGAATAGCAATACATCTTCACCTGCAGAGAGACAGAGCAAAGTCATTACAGCTGTTTCATGTCTGTGACACATGAGTCCCAAACACAGGGCTCTCTCTTCTACCCCAGCTACTGGTGCTATAGCATTGTAGCCATTACTATGGGACAGAAGTTGTGACATGCCTGTCAGATCATTCTAGGAGGCAAGGTATAACTATTACTGTGGGGCCACTCTCCCCACAAAGGAACCCACCTCCTGACAAACCTGAGAGACCTTGACTCTTCAAATCAAAAGCCAAGGGAAAAGTTGAAGCAAGTGGCCAGCTGAGAGCCAAAGTACTCAGCCAAATCATTCAGGTCAAATGAAAATAAAGTGTCAAATCAGAACACTAAGTTATAAGATAAATAGTATTGCCTCAACTGAGAAAAACAAAGCATACCAAGGAAGCATATCCAAATGTTACTGGTTATTGAATGCTTATATTTTACCAGTTATGCATGGTAGATGATACTTTAGGTTTTTTTAAAAAAAGTCTTGCTATATTGCTCAGGCTCTGTAACCAAACTTAGAACTTTTCTGTCTTAAGTCTTCTGAGAAGCTGGGATTACACACATGTGCCCTAGTGTCTGGAAGGAACTTTTAAAGTTTTCGCTCATCTATTTTCTTGTAATTGGAAAATTTGTCTTTTGGGAGGAAAAAAAAAAACATGCCCTTAAAACTATATAAGAGGCCCAGCAAGATGGCTCAGAGGATTAATCACCTGCTTGGGCAAGTGCAGGGACCAGGGTTCAATCCTGGGTCCCACATTCCCCCCTGGCCCCATGATGTGCAGAGCTGGTGAATGAGTCTGGGCAAGGTGGCACATGCCTGTAATCCTAACACTGAGAAGGCTAAAAACTGGAGGATCACTATGAGTCTCAGCTGTGTAGTGAGACCCTGTACCAAATACATTTAAAACAAAACAAAACACCTATATGGGAGAGAATCTCCTTTCCCAATGAAGTTAATAAAACAACAGATGTCTGTAGGGAAGAGCCAGAGGAATGTATGTTTAACTTTCTGCATTTATCCAACTCTTTTGCTTTTTAAAAGGATGGAACACAGGCATTGAGCAGGTGGGCAGGAGCTCTATCACTAAATTGTACCCCAGTCCTCCTCTTATGAAGGCATGAAAGTCATATCTAGTCCTTCAAATCTGTCATAAATAATACTAGGGATAGTTGAGCACTTTTAACAGATTTGATAAGGTAGTACCAAATAGATTTGGCCAGACAGTACTGTATCAACATCATAATTTCATTTCTCCAGCTTTTTGACTTTGTTAAGAGATTTTTTTTTAATAGAGGGCACAATTTACATAGCAAAATAGTAAGATTTTAATAAACAGACATCTTACAAGAGGAACCGTGTAAAATTACTTTACATGAATTTGTTCATAAGCTAAGCTCATGTGCCAGTTTCATTTTAAGTGAGTAAAGAAAAAGAATGTAGAAATATCTAAAACCTACCTAGTAGGTACCTAAAGGTTTGTTAAGTCAGTCAAGTGATGTGTTCTAAAAAGAAAGGCTGACTGTAATAGAATTCAGGCCTCTTGATTCCTACTCTGCATGAACCCCTCTGCTTATTGCTTTTTTTCTTATGCCTTGTAACTTATTAAGCTTTTATTTTGTCATATTCAAAGAGCATTATGAGCAACATTTGGAGATTTTCCCACACAGCTTTCAGAGATTTTGTGAGTAACATTTAATATCAGTAAGAAAATAGAGATTGTGCCAAAGAATGGAAAATACTCAGCTTCATCTTCTTTCTCCAGCTAAATAATGCCATGTGTGTAACTTAGATCTTCACTGGTCCCAAGCCCACCTTGGGTCCTGAAGCTATTAAAGCATCAGCTTATGATTAATTAGTTTAACATCACCATGTGAACCTGCTGATCCCATCTTGAAACATATGGATACCAGGATGGAAACATCTGGAGTAGGATTTGTCCATGACTGAAACTATGCTATAACCAGCCACAAGATGTGATGAGCTCAAAACAAAACCTCCAATTTCTGCCTCCCACAAACCACAGGGTACCCTCTGGGGGACCAAACAGGGCAGCTGATGTATGACTATCTGGTCAGGTCTGGCTGAACAGTAGGTCAAACCATGTGGAAGCCATCTGTCTTGGCTGGGCAGAGAATAAACAGGAACAGTAACAGGTCAGGTGCTCAGCAAAGAAAACATTGGCCCATGAGTCCCTTTGTCCCTCTGGCCTTAGTGTAGCCATGTTTTCTCTAGCAATTGCTTCACAACCCATTTAGCAGCCATGAAAACAAGCACCTAGCCATATGTCTAAGGGCCATCGAAAGCCAGCAGCGGTTTTAAGGAAGAACCCCACCCCCATTCCTTCCCTTTTCTCAGCACCAAGTGGAGCCTTGGAGGGTGAGTTTCCTTGTGTGAGGTCTTACTGCAGGACTGCAATACAAGGGAAGGTTGGGTACAGCTACAGTCACCTTCAAGGACACCAACAGGGAAAGTGATTTAGAACAACACAATTCAGAAGCTGTGAGGTTTCAGGGTATCAAAGCATCCATTAGTATTTTATCCCTACCCTCCCCTTTCTTTTGTATATGACCTGTTTGCTCAGCATAGTCTGAAACATCAGAGTCACCCATCTAGTAGCTTATCAGTGATAAGGAAACATGGGCCCTGCCCTTTGTTCTTAAATCTACACTTTAACAAGATTGTTGGAGATGATAGGTGAACACGTGAATGCTTGAGAAGCTCCATAGCTTGGAACTCTGAGCAATTGGGTCAAACAAGAACTTTTTCTTCTGGGACTTTATTTTTTTTTTAATTTTTTTATTGTTTTTTTTTTTTTTTTTTTTTTTCTGGTTTCAGAACCTTTGTTTGTTTATTCACTCATTTTTATGGCCGGCTCAGCCCGCCCCAAGGGCAGGGCTGGTGCAGCATGTGGTGCCAGGGATCGAACCGTGGTCCCTGAAGCCGCCCAAGCTTTCCCAAGCAAGGGCTTTAGACCACTGAGCCATCCTGCCAGGCCCTCTTCTAGGACTTTAAACTCTGATTACAATAGCTAGATATTTGTTAAGCATAACATCATGCCAAATAGTTTTCCCAACATGCAGGATCACACTTCAGCCTTACAATATCCTCAGCAAAGACAAACATATTATATTCTAGTCACAGAAAAGGCAAGGAGGCTCTGGGGAAATTGAATACCTTAATTAAGACCACATAGTAAGAAAAAGAAATACAAAACTGTAGTTCTCACCTAGTGCCATGCTCCTAGCCACCATACTTATAAAAAACATATTTCATTGTGCTTTAAATATGAGAGCAATTGAGTTGGTTAAAGATCTCTGCCAAGGAAGGGGGTAATGATGAAGAGAAACTCTTCTGAAGGTTCTAAAAATTATATCCCAAAGAAACAGGACCACCGGAGAAAGAAATCAATAAAAACATCTCCATCATTAAGCTTCATCATTGGGCCTTTGACTTTCCCTGAAATTCCCAGAAAAGCCCAACTCCAGAATGACCAGACACTCCCTGCCCAGGTGGATGTCTGCCATTCCCAACTTCCTTGCGGCAATAACTGCACCTCAAATTGAAGGCTTGTTACTCTAGGAAACATGCATTTTTCCTCACAGACCCACAAAAGAGCTTAGGACAGCTCTTTACCTTTTCTTATTGCTGGAGTCTTAAACCCGTTATCCTATGTATTTATTTATCCATCCATCCATTCACTTATTCAACAATGCAATGAATGGTATAAAAAGAGAATAGATACCAAATGCCTATGCTCATGGAGACTGTGTTGGTAGGAGATTTAAACAGTAAATTAGTAATGATTTTTTACATCTGTATTTCAGTGCTACATAAAATGTGTCTGGAAAAGGAAAAGCATATGATAGAGTTAGGAGTACTACGTAAGACTGAGACATCAGCACAAAATTCTCTGAGGGGACACTTGGGCTTGCCTTGAATGAAATGAGAGATAACCATGTTTGCAGTCTGGAGAAAGACATCCCTTGATAGAGTGAGCAGCAAGGCAAAGACCATAGATAGGAAGGACGACACTGGTGGCTCAAGAAAGTAAAACCCTTGATGAATGGGGCAGATGACTAAGTTATAGAGGGTAAGACTGAAGTAGTCAGGGCCCAGCTTATGTAGAGCTCTGGATCCAAAGGAAGAAACCTGAGTTTTCATCTTGAGAAGGATGAGGAGAAAGGAAAGCACCAGAGCAGGAGAGTGACACCATGTGAAGTATTTTCTCCTTTCTGAAAGGATTCTTTGGAACAAAGGTGGAAGAAGGGAGATCAAGCAGAAGCAACTGTACTATCCCAGGCAAAATCTGACAATGGCAGTTTAGACCAGGCTGGTGACTATGGTGGTGTGACAAGGTGCCAGATCCTGTGTATATTTTGATGAGGGAGAGCCAAAAGAACTCACTGAAGGAAAATCTTTAGTGCCTGGGTGCTAAATGCCTAGGCATCTGGGTGTGTCATGACCTCTGGATTTCTGCACTGCACACAGTGTCCTGACTTTTCATACCTCTTGAATTTCCAGATTTGCAAACATATCACTCTTGTCATTGTTATCCATCTATGTTTCTCCTCTGGGGCTCCTAATTACCAGCTACTTTCCATGTCTGGCATGGCAATATGCGCTACCACTGCTGCTTCTTCATAGATATACCCTGCTTTACAGTTTAAGGCCTTTCATGCACATTAGCTCATGCATTAGGCTTCACAGACTGCTTTATGCCTTTCAGTTGAGTCCAGGAGACCTTAAAGATGAAGCATGTGTCAATTTTGGCTGAATCCCAGATAAATAACTCATTGACAACTGCAGACCTGGCAGCATACCCACAGTCCTGAAGAGAAGTATGTGTAAGTATGTTGGTGAACTAAGGAACTCAGGGGCAAATGCAGAGAGGGCATAGTAAAAAACCTGGGGCCAGAAGCATGCTGACAGAGGGCCCCAGAGAACAGTGAATGTAAGCCAGAGAAGATGCCAGAGCTGTGGGCAGATGACCAAGAATGAAGTAGAAGGGTGGGGGTAAAATCGAGGGCCAGGAAGTGGAGAGGAGAATCAGGAGAGAAGGCAGAGCCAGGCAAGTGCCAACTATGAGTCTTTTAGAAGGGGCTCAGGTCAACCACGTGGGCAACAGGTAAGGGGACCCAGCACTGCATACTAGAGTGAAACTGAAATGCTTCTGCTTAGGCGTAGGTGCTACTCTGTATTTTCTATTTGAACAGAAACCAATCCCCAGATGGGAGTGGCTTGAGACTGGAGGTGGGGGTAAAGCAAACAAATCAGATAGGTTGGTGAAGTGCAAAGGAGTAAAGACAGACAGGTAGTCTTTCCCTGGATACTTATGACACTGGAAGAGGTTGTCACTCTACCAGTCTAATATCAGGAGCTATAGAGTTTGACCCCAAAGTTAACATCAGTCAGCTGATTTTCTTCACCTTGGACCAGTGATTCTCAATCTAGTTTTGAACTCTGCAGATTTCTTGAGTCCTACTGGAGTAGTTAATTCCGAATCTAGAGCAATGAGACTTGATTTTAAAGCTCCCAAGTGACCCTGGTGGGTAGCCAGATTGGAGGCTTGCTGCTTACAGCTCTCTCTCCTCTCTCTAGTTTAATGTCAAAGGTGCCAAGAGTCAAGACCATAAACTGGTCCCAAGCAGATCAGAAAATAAAATCTAATCCTCCTACTGAGTTTGAGGGAAAAGGAAATTCCACCCACAAAGCTGTTTGTTGAGATATAAACACTGCATCCTGTTCAACTTGACTGGTAGGAACAGATCTGGCTGACGACACATGTGCAAATGTGCAGCCCTAAAAGGCCTGTCTTTAGCAAATCTAGTGTGAACCCCTAGATAAATGAACCACATTTATTTCTGGCAGGAAGAAGCATTTAGCAGTGGCTTTCCTCGAAGTCTCAGAAACAAAGAGGTTGAAGATTATGTGGAACTTGAGAGATCATTCTAGCTCCTGGACATGAGGGTGTGCCACCTGGGTACCTCATAAGCATTTGGTCTTCCAGGCACACCCCTGCTGAAATCAACATTCTTGTCCACTTTCCTTCTGGGAAAGCATTTCCTTCATGTTGAAGCATAAATCAGTACTTCATTTCTTTTCATGGTCAAATATCCATTCATCAGTTGATGGACATTCAGGTTGTTTCTGCCTTTTAATTATGAATAATGTTTCTATGGACACCTGTATACAATGTATGAACATTTGTGTGGACATACCTCTACACTCCTCTTGAGTATTGTTCTTCCTAGGACACAACAGCCAACACTCACAAATTAACATAGGAAGGATTTATTTTGTCTTCACAGTTTGTGGAAGTTTCAGTCCTTAGTTCACTTGGCAGGGAAGCATGACAGAGGAGAAACAGCTCATGGCGTGGCAGTCAGGAAGCAGAGGAGGGAACCAAAGAAGGAAGGATGGAGATTGACCCTTCCAGGTTACAGCCTCATGACCCACCTCCTCTCTCCAGACTTTAGCTCCCAACATGGATTTCACTATAAATGCATCAGTGGACTAACTGCTAATGAGTAGCACAGACCCATGACAAATCACCTTCAAAAGTCCCACCTGAGTGCATGAGGCTCTGGGAGATGTCACAGTCAGTGTACATCTAGGAGTCAAAGCACTAAGTTATGTGACAACTGTTGAACTGTTGCAGGAAGTTCCAGACTGCATTTCAAAATGGCTATACTCTTTTACATTTCTGTTCGTGGGATATGAAGGTTCTGACTTTTACATGTCCTTGTGGACATTTGCTTTGATCAGGAATTTTAGTGTAGCCATTCTGGTGGGTATGAAATGGTGTCTCACTATGGTTTTGACTCACATCTCCCCAGTGACCAATGGCACCAGCCATCTCTCCATTTGCTTAGTGGCCCTTTGTGTATCTTCTCTGAGGAAACACTTACTCAGATCCTTTCCTTATTTAAAGTGACCTCTCTTTTTGGTACTGGGTTGTACAGTTGTTTACAAATAGTAGATTAAAAGAACCCTCACAGAATTTTTCTAAATATCTTCTCTCAATTTTGTGGTAAATCTTTTCATATTCTTAATTGTATCTTTTGATGCATAAAGGTTTTAATGTTTTTTTAAAAATGTATTTGGTTGTTGTAGGGCCTCACTACACAGCTCCTGCTTTCAGTTTCCCCCATGCTGGGATTACAGGCATGTGCCACTAAGCCCAGAGGTACTCTGATAAATTCAGTCTGCCCTATGGGTGGGGCTGGTGGGACATATGGTGTAGGTGATCCAATGGTGGTCCTTGCACTCACCTAAGCTTGTGTAAGCAGGTGCATTAGTCCACTGAGTTATTGTCCTGGCCTAGTTTTAAATTTTTGATTATGTCATTTATTGATTGATTGATATAGGCTATTGAGTCTAGGGTCTTTGCTCTGAGTTCTGTCTCCAGCTCTTATTTTATTTTATTTTAGAAAGGGTCTTGCTATGTCACTAAATCATCCAGGTTAGACCAAAACCTGGGATTTTCCTGCCTCAGTCTCCCACAGTGCTAAGGTTAGAGGCATACACCACCATATCTGTCTCAGTTTATTTAAGACAGTAATTACTCTCTTTTTAATTTAATAAAAGTAAGGAATGTTCTAACTTCATTTGTTTGCATGTAACTCTCCAGGTGCCCAAGTACCACTGATTAAAAAAAGGTTATTTCCACGTTGAATGGCTTTGATATTGTCAAAAAATTAGTTGATCACTGACTCACAGAGTCATTTATGGATTCTTAATTCTATTCCTTTTATATGTCTATGTTTATACAGTAACATACTATCTTAATTACTTTATGGTAAATTTTGAAACTGGTTAGTATGAACTGTCCAACTTTACTCTTTTTTTTGAGAAATCATTTTAGTTACTGTGAGTCCCTTATAACAGTCTATGAATTTCATAACTAGTTTGCCAATGTCTACAAAGACCACTGGGATTCTAATGGAGACACCAGAAATTTGTACATCTATTTGGGGAAGATTGCCATTCTAATAGTACTACATGTTCTAATCATGAGCATGAGCTGTTTTACAATTTTCTTTATCTTTAATTTCTTTCAACTTTGTTTTATAGTTTTGGGGATACTGTACAGACTTTATTATTACAACTTTTTTTTTAAGGTCTTGCTATGTAGCTCAGACTCATAGTGATCCTTCTGCCTCAGCCTTCCCAGCACTGGAATTACAGGCATGTGCCACCATGTCCAGTTTCGGTGGCCAGCACAGCACACTCAGGGTTCTAGCGGTAGGTATGGCATGTGGTACGGAGATCAAACCCAGGTCCTTGTACTTGCCCGACAGGGGCTGACACTGGTGAGCTATCTTCCCAGTGGTTTTATTTCATTTTCAGATTGTCCACAAATCACAAACATATTATTGATTTTTGTATACTGATTTTATATCCTACAGCCTTGCTCAACTCATTTACTAATTCTCATAGTTTGTCCTAAACAATTTGGGATTGTCCACATATAAGTGCATATTTATATATGTATTTTTATATCCACACACAGTGAATATTTTAGTGGCTATGAATTCAGTCTCTATTTATTAATGGCCTACATATATTAGCTATTTCTTCTTGAATCTGTTTCAGTAGTTCTTTTCTTTTTTTATGATTTAATATTTTTATTGTTTAAATTTAACAATGGTTATATTACATATTTTCATCATCAGATCAATTTAGATTAACAAATATAGGTATATAAGATTGATCAAGCAATTAATCATTAACACTTTCAATATATATTACTTTTTTTTTTTTCTCTTTTCTATTCCCCTTTCTTTTTTTAAAAGTTGACACACTGCATATTGTCCTCACAATAGTTCTACAGAGCACAGTGTGTGGGCATGACCCACCTCCCTATTGATGTTCCTAAGAAGAAAAAGAAAGAAAAAACAAAGAAAAAAGAAAATTCTTCTCTTTGGACTAAGAGGAAGCAGATGTATACACAGTCAAATGTTCTGCAACTGCAGTGAAGGCTGACACTAACAACAGTTCTACAAAGTACTGTATAAGGTCCCAAACTTAATCCTGAGGGGTTTGACCCTGGAAGATACCAAAAAAAAAAAAAAAAAAAAGAATGTTTTGTTTTACAGGTCTTGCTTTGACTTGCCCTTGATCACCCAGCAAAAAAAACAACAACAACAAAAAAAATAAAATAAATAAATAAATAAAGCTTAATTATAATGCATGAAACGCAGAGTTAGATTGGTGAGATGAGCTTTCGGAGGCTTAGATCAATAGCCTCCAACATTACAAGCTTCACTAATAGTTCTTTTCTTTCTAGAAATCTATTACCTGGCTTATAGACTTATAGCGCTCATTTACAATTTTTTTTTTTTAATTGTGCAATCCTGGTAATACCATCTCCTCTTTCATCCTTGAGTTCAGTAACTATTTTCCTGGCCACTCTAGCTTAGTATATTCCAGTATTTTTACTCTTCTTAAATAACCAGTTTTTTGTTTCATTGAATTTCTCTATTACTTTCCTACTCATTCACTCACAGTCTAAGCTTTATATTTTCTTGTATCTGTAGTCATTAATTTCTAAGCACTACCTTAGCTGTACACTTTAAGTTTTACTATGTCTAACTTTACTTTCATACATCTTGAAATGTTTCCCAACTTCTCTTTTATTTCTTCTTCACTCCACTGATGATTTAGGAGTATATAATTTATACATATTCATGAATTTCTGAAATTCTTTGTGTTTGATTTCTAACTTTACAGTGGTTTAAAGTTATGCTTTCTAGCACTTTTATTTTTTTCTTTTTATTTACTGAGATTTATCTTATGGACCAGCATCTGGTCCATTCTGAACAATGTTTTATACTCCCCAGGTGAAAGTATCATCCACTATTACTGGGTGGAGAGTTCTATAGATGTCTACAAAGGAATATTTGGTTTACAGTGTTCCATTTTGTTCAAGTGCTCTATTTCTTTATTGATATTCTGTTTAATTATTGTATCAGCATTAATAGTGAGGTACTGGAGTCTCCAAATACATGGTTAAACAACTTGTCCCATCTTTATTGTCAGGTGTTTGGTATTATGTTAGGTGGATACATATTTTATACTGGTTTCAGCTTCCTAATAGTGTGATGCTTTCATCATTAAAAAGTTCTTCTTTAGGGACTAACCAAATAGTTTAGTGAATTAAAGCGCCTGCAAGCAGGTGCAGGGACCAGGTGGGTGGGTTTCAGTCCCCTGGCCTGCCATGAGGACCCTACCCCAGGGACACGTTAAGACGGCAATTGAGACTGTGTGTGGTGGCGCATACTTGTAATCCCAGCTCTTGGGAGGCTGTAAACAAGCAGATCACTAGGAGTGCAATCTAGTAGTGAGACCCTGAACACCCTGTAGACACTCTCCCTAAAATTAAAAAAAAAAAAAGTTCTTTTATAGCTCTAGTTTTTTTTTTTGGTCTTGAAATCCACTAAACATTGTTATTAGTATACATTAGTTTTCTTGTGATTGCTGTTTGTGTATTTTTCTCCATTCTTAACTGATCTATATAAAATAATATTTACATAATGTATTATTTGGCCTATAATACAGAAATGTAATACATTTGGTAGTAAGATAAGAAAGGAGGTAGAAGGCAGAACTACTCTGAATGGAGAAGATAGCTCCAGATACTAACTGGATGGACTTCTATCTTTGTACTTTTAGCGTATTTTGTATCTTTGAGTCTGAAGCATGCTTCCTGTGAAAAGCAGTTAGATCCTGATTTTGTTTCTTCTAAGTCTCTTTGATGTCAATCTTTGATGAATTAATTAAGCTTTTAACATTTTATGTCATCGATACAGTTGAATTTATGTGTGACATTTTACTTTTTTCTAGGTATCACAACTTTTTTCTATACTTCTATTTCTCCTGTATTGTTTTCTTTTGCATTAAGTATACATCTTCTACTGTAGCATTTTTATATACTTACTAAATGATTTTTTCACTATTTTTAGGGCTTTTTTTTTTTTTTAGCTATAGCTCTAGAGCTTATGAAACACGTCTTGAGCAGTGCGATGGCTCCACCTAGGACCTGCTTGCACTCCACCTTAATCTAGCAGCACAGCAGCGGCACCTGGGAGCTGCTTGAGTATCACCTTGACCCAGCAGCAAAGCCGCTTCACGTGGAAGCTGCCTGCCCTCCATCTTCATGCAGCAGTGCTGCAGCCAGCCCAGCTCCGCCTCAGACTCTACTGTCCTGACCAGGTCAAGCAGCGGCCTTGGCCTGCATCCATTCCCTGACTCACTAACAGACCAAGTTCCAATTCCACCCACCTTCCTGACCAGGCCTCATGACAGCCAGGTAATAACTCTCTCAGCCTGCATTCATCCCCCAACTAAACAACTACCCGAATTCTGACTCCACTCACTGGCCCCATACTACCACGAACTGTCCCCACACTGTTGACCACTGTCCTGACCCACGGAGCCTCGTGGCAGCCAGCTGCCTGAGCTCTGACTCGAAGCCAGGCACGTCTGGAGGTGAACAAGATTAGTGGATCCAGACCCAAATTTCCTTAGGCATTAGCTGCATAAATCCATCAAAGTGCAGAGACCACTGCTATAAAAAAATGATAAAGACGAGCAAGATCCAGTCTCAGGTCCCGAATCCACCTAAAACAAATACAAGAGACAATAATATGGAAGAAAACGGAAATCATGCAGACAAAATCTCTGAATCGGTAGCATCTGAGGTAGACAGAAAAGTGCAGAAACGTATAGAGTAGCACAGATCAGAGATAACACTGGAAGTAAAAAAAAAAAAAAAAAAAAAAAAAAAAAAAAAAAAAAAAAAAAAAAAAAAAAAAAAAAAAAAAAAAAAAAAAAAAAAAAAAAAAAAAAAAAAAAAAAAAAAAAAAAAAAAAAAAAAAAAAAGAAATGCATGAATTAATAGACTCTGAAGTGGAAAAACAAGTGCAGAAGTGTATAGAGGAAACCAGAGCAGAATTAACCTTTGAAGTTAAAAAAGACCTCTCTAAATTAATATCATCTAAAGTAGGTGAACAATTACAGAAAGGTAGAGAGAACAGAGCAGAAAAATCTCTGAACTAGAGAGAAAAAGGATAACTATAATGAGAGACTTCAACACTACTAAAGAAGACATTGATAAAAAAATTAGAGGAGAATAGAAAAATGCTGGATTCCCTGATTGAGCAATATAGGAAAGAAACAGATCTCATGAAACAGTTTCAAAGAGATATACAAGAAAATAAAATCTCAATCACAAGCTGGCAAAACCGTATGAATGGAAGTTTAAGATAGACTCTCAGATCTTGAAGACACATATAAAAAGAATATGGGCAGAAGTAATAGCAAAAAATGTCCCAAATATGAGAAAAAAATCAGACATTCAGTAACTGAAGCATACAGAACCCCAAATAACATCAACTCAAATAAAAACACATCCAGACATATAATAGAGAAGATCCCAGAAATTCAGCAGAAGAATAACATACTAAAAGCTGTTAGGGAAAAGAAATAGATCACATTTAAAGGAAAACCCATCAGAATAACTGCAGATTTCTCTTCACAAACCATGAAGTCAAGAAGAGCATGAGCAGAGTGCTTCAAGTCCTCCATGAAAACAAATTCCAGCCCAGATTGCTATACCCCACAAAACTCTCTTGCAAGTATGAGGGAGAAGTGAAATACTTCCATGACAAGGAACAACTGAAGAATTTCATGACATCAAAGCCAACCCTACAGAGTATACTAAAAAATATTTTAGAGAGAGACCAAAGTGACTCAAACTCAAGCAATGAGAACAGAAAGATCCCACCAAATAGAGTACTCAATTAAACACAGAAAAGGGGTAAATAATAGTAAGTAAAAGTCATGTCAATCATGTCAATACATTTCAATTATAACCATCAATGTAAACGGACTCAATTCTTAAATTAAAAGAAATAGACTTGGGGCCAGTGGGATGGCTCAGCGGTCGAAAGCGCCTGCTTAGGAAAGCTTTAGGTAGCGGCAGGGACCTTGGTTGAATCGCCGGCACCACATGCTGCGCCAGCCACATCCCCAGGGCAGGCTGAGCTGGCCATAGTATAAATAAAGTTAAAAAGAAAGAAAATAAAGATGATGTTAAAAACATAATTTAAAAGAAAAGAAAAAAAAATAAGACTAGCAGAGTGGGTAAGGAAGCAAAATCCAATCATATGCTGTATACAAGAAACACACTTAACTTATAAAGAAACTCATAGGCTAAAAGTTAAAGGATGGAAAGCAATACTACATGCTCCAGCACCTCAAAAAAAGCAGGGGTAGCAGTCCTGTTTGCAGACAGTCTAAACCTCAAACCAAGATTGATCACATGAAATAAAGAAGGCCACTACATACTGGTTAGAGGAAAAATTCAAGACAAAGAGGTAACACTCATAATATGTATGCACCCAACACGGGAGCAGCAAGTTATATAAGGCAAACCTTAATGGACATGAACAACCTAATATCCAATACCACAATTGTAACAGGAGACCTTAACACCCACTTATCTGAAAAAGATAGGTCAAGCAGACAAAAAAAGTAGCAGAACTGAACCAGAACTTGGAACAACTGGAATTAGTAGACATACAGAGTGTTCCACCCAACCACTTCTCAATACACATTTTTTTCAGCTGCACATGGAACATTTTCTAAAAGAAACCACATATTAGTCCATAGGTCATGCTTATGTATATACAACAAAACAGAAATTATCCCATGCATATTATCTGACCACAGTGCAATGAAACTGGAAATAAATGACAAAAGAAACTACAAGAACTCTAGAAATACATGGAAATTAAAAAACACTCTTATGAACAACTCTTATGGTTACAGATGAAATTAAACAATATCTATAATTTAATGAAAATTAAAATACAACCTACCAGAATTTATGGGATGAAATGAAAGCAGTTCTTAGAGTGAAATTTATAGCTCTGAACTCACATATTAAGAAAACAGAATAAGAACACATAAATATTCTCATGGAGCACCTAAACCAACTAGAAATGGAAGAGCAAACAAAATCCAAAGTTCAAAGATGGGAGAAAATTATAAAGATTAGAGCAGAAATTAATTCAATTGAGTCAAGGAAAACAATACAAAGAATTGATGAATCTAAAACCTGGTTCTTTGAAAGATTAAATAAAATTGATAAGCCCCTAACTAACCTCATCAAAAAGAGGAAAGAAAGGACTCAAATTCAAGCAATAAGGAATGAAGGGTGGAATTACTACAGACCCAGCAGAGATTCAGAGGATCATAAATAGCTACTTTGAGAATCTTTACTCTTACAGAACAGAAGATACAAATGAAATGGACAGATTCCTAGAAAAGTACAAATTATCCAAACTGAACCAAGAAGATATAAGAACCCCCAATAGCCAAATTAACAGCCAGTGAAATACAAAACGTAATAAAAAGCCCACTGACAAAGAAAAGTCCGGGACCTGATGGATTCTACAAGAAATTTATAGAAGACATAATCCCAATACATCTCAAACTCTTCAGTGAAATAAAAAAGGAAGCAATCCTTCCAAAATCATTCCTAGAGCTATCCAACAACTAACATAATTCTAAATGGGAAAAAACTAAAGTCTTTTACTCTCCAATCTGGCACAAGACAAGGATGTCCTTTATTGCCACTCCCATTCAATATAGTTCTGGAATCATTAGCTACAGCCATTAGACAAGAAAGACAAATAAAAGGAATAACAATAGGTAAAAAAGAAGTAAAACTATCACTATTTGCAGATGACATGATAATCTACTTGCAAGACCCCAAAAACTCCACCAAGAAGCTGCTAGAGGGGCCCGGCGGGATGGCTCAGTGGTCTAAAGCCCCTGCTTGGGAAAACCTGGGCGGCTTCAGGGACCATGGTTCGATCCCCGGCACCACATGCTGTGCCAGCTCTGCCCTTGGGGAGGGCTGAGCCGGCCATAAAAATGAGTGAATAAACAAACAAAGGTTCTGAAACAAGAAAAAAAAAAAAAAAAAAAGAAGAAGAAGCTGCTAGAAATAATACACAAATTCAGTAGCATAGCAGGTTATAAAGTCAACACACAAAAGTCAATAGCATTCCTCTATACAGATAACAAACAAATTGAGAGAAAAATTAGAGAAACAGTACCTTTTATGATAGCACTGGATAAAATCAAATACTTAGGCATTAAGCTAACTAAGGAAGTAAAAGACCTTTTCAGTGAAAACTATACTACTCTGAAAAAAAGAGATCCTAGAGGATTTCAGAAAATGGAAAGATATTCTCTGCTCCCGAATAGAAAGAACCAACATTGTGAAGATGGCCATATTCCTTAAATTATTATATAGATTTAATGCAATTCTTATCAAAATACCATCAACATACCTCACAGACCTGGAAAAATCATTCTTAAAATTTATTTGGAATCAAAAAAGACCCAGAATTGCAAAGACAATTCTGGGCAACAAACATAGGGCAGGAGGCATTACAACTCTTGACGTACAGTTATACTACAAAGCTACAGTAATAAACTCAGCATGGTATTGGTAAAAAAAAAAAAAAAAAAAAAAATAGACTTGCGGATCAGTGGAATGAATCAGAAGATGCAGAAGCAAATACAAACACACTCAGCCACCTTATCTTCGAGAACGGGGCCAAAATGCTCTCTGGAAGAAATATAGCCTCTTTAACAAATGGTGCTGAAAAAACTGGCTGTCTCCATGCCGAAAACTAAAACTTGACCCAAGTCTACCACCACGTACTAAACTTAAATCAAAATGGATTAAAGATCTAAATATTAAAAGAGAAACATTAAATCTCCTGGAAGAGAAAGTGGGAGAAAATCTTCAAGACATTGGTGTAGGGAAAAGATTCATGGACAAAAATCAAAATGCACGTTTAACACTTGAAAGAATCAACAGCTGGGACTTCCCCCAGTTGAGAAGTTCTTTCACATTAAACGAAATTATCAACAGAGTGAAAAGACAACCCCTAAGTTTCAGAAGGATTTTGACTAATAAGTATTCAGATAACAGACTTCTATGTAGAATTTATAAAGAACTAAAAACCATTAGAGTTCCAACATTCAAAGATCTAATCCAGAAATGGGCATCTGAGATGAACACACACTTTGCAGAGAAAGAAATTCAGCGAACTTATAAATAAATGAAGAAATGCTCCACATTGCTAGCCATCCATTAAATGTAAATTAAACTAACACTGAGATACTATCTCATCCCAGAAAGAATGGCTATCATAAAGAAATGAACCAGCAACAAATGTTGGAGAGGCTATGGGGAAAAAGGAACATCTTTCCACTGCTGGTGGAAATTCAGATTGGTGCAACCATTATGGAAAGCAGTGCAGAGGATCCCTAAAAAAAAAACTTAAAACTGGAAATCCCATTAAATCCAGCTATCCCCCTACTGGAAATTTTCCCAGAAGAACTGAAGACATCATACCATAGGGATATCTGTGCAGCTATGTTTTTTTTTTTTTTTTTTTTTTTTTTTTTTTTTTTTTTTTTTT
>PVJA010023554.1:0-32880 GCA_004027025.1 Myocastor coypus | reverse complement strand
TATTTATTTATTTATTTATTTATTTATTTTGTTTCAGAACCCTTGTTTGTTTATTCACTCATTTTTATGGCCGGCTCAGCCCGCCCCGAGGGCAGGGCTGGCGCAGCATGTGGTGCCGGGGATTGAACCGCAGTCTCTGAAGTCACCCAAGCTTCCCCAAGCAGGGGCTTTAGACCACTGAGCCATCCCGCCGGGCCCCTGCCTCAGACTTTCAGAACTGAAGAAGCCCCTGGGAAGGTGCTGCACTGCCTCTGTGCCCCTAACCCTGGAGGAGAAAAACAGGGAACCAAATCTCTGGTGGGCTGGCTGCTAGGGTCTGGAGAGCCCTCGGGGTTGGCTGGACTTTCCTACTACCTGGGATGCCTGAGCGCAGCCCCGGGCACCTGGGCTTCTGCGGGGGACCTGACCTCTGACCTTTTAGACCACCAAAAGCCTGATGAGGACCCACTTATGCCCAGCCATGGTGCACATGAGCCGCCAGTTTCCTCAGGCAAAGCAGACAGGCTTTTATAGCCAGCCAGGCCCTGGCCATCTGGCCCAGACCCGGCACCTTCTGGGAGCGGCGCTAATACCAACTGACTTAACAATTACTTCCCGAGATCTCAACTGAGGTGCTGTGCCGTCTGCCCCGGGGGCGGGCGCGCTCTTCGGCATCCACACCTCAGTGCCATTCCGTGCCACCCTGCCAGGCACTTATGTTCGCGACGCTGTGCTCTGCTTTCCTGTGGCTTCCACCTGCCAGTCCAGGTTGAGAGCAAGGAGGGTGGTGACAAAATTTGTCTTTGGGGTGCGGGTCCTCTGTGTACCCCTCTTGCACTAGCATAGATCAGACTATAGCCGGAGAGCTTGGGGGTGTCACTTATACTGCCCGCTACTTCGCTTCCTCATGTCTGAAGTCAGAGTCACAATCCAATTTTCATTCTCAGATGGCCTCAGAGTTCAGGGGCGTGAAGATACTTAGCACAGTGCACTTCATAAGCGGGAGCAGTTACTGATATTACTCTGTGGTCCAAGCCAGCTGCCACCCTGTGCCTCAGTCTTTTCATGCATAAAAGGGGCCTACTGGTTTCCTAGAGGAGCTGCGACGAGAGGCACGTGCCACTGTGCCCTGCCATCGTATGTTCTTTTAAAACTTGCTGGGTCTGCCTTTGAGAACCAGCACAGAGCAAATTTCACCCTCCCTTAAGGCCCATGTCCTGGTTCTGCTCTCACTTGCCTGTCCCTGCGCTAACTGCAGCTCCTGTTTCCCATCTGGTTTGCAGCTACGCCGTGACTGTCCAGGAGTCATACGCACACCCCTTCGATCAGATCTACTACACGCGCTGCACGGACATCCTCAACTGGTTCAAGTGTACCCGGCACCGGTGAGTATGGCTGTCAGGAGCGGGGAAGGTGGGAGGTCGGGGGAGAACCCGAGGTAGGCCCCAGGCTGCTCGGACGACACATGAAACACCAGGGGAGCCTGGGAGAAGAGGTCTAAGCACACCCTCAGATGTGACAGATGAGGAGTGGGGGACCCTGCCAATCCTAGTGCACAGAGCCCCTGGCCCTATGGTGGGGACCCTTGGAGAAGCACAGCCACTCCTGGGAGGCTGCTTTTACTTCCGTCTCTCTTTTCCGTTTCCCCAGGGTCACCTAGGAGAGTGGCCATCTAGAGTCACCTCCCAAGTAAGCTACTCGTCCTGGAGCCCTTGTCTAGGTTCTGCTTCTGGAGGCAAAACCCTAAGACGGCAGCCCTCAGAGCAGATGCGGCCCCGTGCCAGAGAGGGGAGAGCAGAGTCTTAGACCACCATTCAGCACCTTGACCACGGCCCTGTCAGCAGTGCTCCTCATAAGCAACTGCATGTGACAAGCCCGCAGCTTTATCTGAGCCCTTCTACAATTTGTGCTGCACTTTTGTGTCACAGGGGAATAAAACAAGGAGGAGGAGGAGACATATTTGGAAGGATGATCCGGGGAAAGTCGCTTGATTTGGGGATTACTAGTGTACACTGCTTGGCATTCAGGGTCCAGTGAGGTCCGGAATGTGACAGTACTTTGAAAAGTGTGACCAGAAATGGGATGTGTGTGTGAAGTATTAGGGACATGTGAGGTAGCATTTCTATCCAAGAGGTGAGAAGGTAACAGAAGGATAAATAAGGCATAAGGGCAAGGCCATGTGGCGGGCCCAGATTTCTCATCTCTTTCTTCTCAATTCAGAGCCATGTGTGGTGGCACATGCTTACAATCTTAGCTGTCAGGAGGCTAAGTTCCACGCCCCCCCCCCACCTCTGTTCTCTTTCCCACTGGCCTTCAAAGAGTTGCTTTGTCTCTCTTTCCAGATTTCACAGTTATTTGCAGAAGCTTGGGCCGGTAGCTGTTCCTCAGCCATTTCTATGGCTCCTTCCTCTTGCTTTGGTTCTGAAGTGTGGCTGTGGGACTTACTGATTGGGGGACTCCATGTCCCTGCTGGCCTCCTCCCTGTCGCCAGATTTGGCTGCCTGTGGCCCTGGTCAAAAGTGGACTCTTGCCCATGATTCAATGGCCCAGGGCCATATCCAGTGGCTGGATTAGAATCCAAGCCTGTGAGTCACAGGCAGTGCCAGGCTTCTCCATAGGAGGTGCTGCTTCCATGAGAGGAAGATTAGTGTGGTACTGACCGGGGCTCACGGTCCTTTTGCTGCTTCTGCTCCTGTTCCCCAAGTGGTGGCTCCGTCCCTGGGCCTGGATTGGTCCCCTGGGTGGGACAGGCTGAGTCAAGCACAGAACTCTTGGGGTTGACTCCTGTAAGGGTTTCCTATGGGGAACTGGGAGGTCACAAGGGACTGAGGAGAGGCCCGTGGCAGTATCCACAATGTCACCCAACACAGGCTTCCTGCAGCCCTCCTGTGCAGAGAGCCCTGGCAAGCCAGCAGGCTCTGCAGATGCCGAGCGCCTAATGCATTCCACACCACGCGGCCTGATCCTGCCATCGATCTCCCTTTATTGTGTTCCTTCATATTT
This sequence comes from Myocastor coypus, assembly GCA_004027025.1. NCBI lineage: Eukaryota > Metazoa > Chordata > Mammalia > Rodentia > Myocastoridae > Myocastor > Myocastor coypus. The sequence continues at coordinate 29,898 of PVJA010023554.1, read as the reverse complement.
GAGGCCGCCGTGCATTTTAAAGTAATTATTGAATGGCATCCTCGATACAGCTTAACACAAATATCATTCTAAACAGGAGGGATTGATTTTCAATGCTTTCAAGTGGCTTTCTCCCTTGTGCCTTAGGATCAGTTATAAGACGGCATATCGGCGTGGCCTCAGGACCATGTACCGGCGCCGGTCCCAGTGCTGCCCCGGCTACTACGAGAACGGCGACTTCTGCATACGTACGTAGTGGGGGCTGACATGCTAGTCTCCGTGGGCAGGGATCAGGTGGGGGGCAGTCTTGTCATTCAGGGCCTCTGGGCAGCAGGTCTCAGCCAACTCATGATTCTAGAAGTCTCCCTGATGCCTGTCCTCAGAGAGCATAAAGGATGAGCTCAGCTTCCTTGCAGGTGGACAGGAGCAGGGCGGCCCAAGGTTCAAGCAAGCAGTGGAGACCTCTTGAGTGGGCGGTGCAGGAGTCCAAGCGCTGGGCACGGGGGCGGGGGCGGGGGTGGGGCTAAGTCCGTATAGGGGACGGCAAAGCCCAGTCCTTAGGAGCAGGCTGGCTGGGTAGGAGAGACCATGGCAGAGGGCCCCTGGGAGAGAGGTGGTTCCAAAAAGAACTGAGGCCAGTGGAAGCGGAGGTCCAAGAGGCCAATGTTACCTCTTTCCCTGTTTGTCTCTCACAGCCAAAGAGGGGAGCCATGGTGCCCCCCCGGAAAGGCAGGGCCCTTGGGGACCAGTGATCTGCTCCTGTAGCTCTGGGGATTGTCCCAGCCTTTCCCTGGGGGACTTCCCAGGAGACATCTGAGCACTCCCCCACTGTAGGCGCTTGTCCGAGAAGAGGGGCCCCGCTTAGAGACTTGAGGGGAGACCCCGAACCCAGAGCCCTTTCCTTGTTAGCATTCTCCTCGTTGCCTTCCAGGAAGGTGGGGGTAGGGGGGTGGAGTGGACAAAGGGGCTGTGGAGAAGGGCCCCAGGGAGAACCGGGACAGGCTGGGTGTTGGTATATTGGGGACAAAATGACAGTTTTCCTGTGCCGTTGTTCCATTGCTGCTAACATTGGAGAAACTCGATTCTAATCGCGTTACAGGAGTAAGTGAAAAATGTCCCTGCATGTGGGTTCAATAGTGAAGGTTTTATAGGAAAAAATATAAAGAATCCCACCCAGAGAAGCAAATTCTAGGGGCTGTTTCTCAGCAGCAGGGCAGGGGACCAAGCTAGAACGCTGGGGTGAGCCTGGGGTCCAGGGCTGAAATGGGGTCGGTGCCAAGCGTGGCTGCTCCGAGTGGAGACAGCCAGGCGGGGCATGGGCTCGTAAAACCTGAGCAGGGCGCAGGCCTGCAGCCTGTGCAGCCCATGGCCCGGCGATGGACTCAGGAAATTACACCAGGTCTGGACGGCAGCACCAGCTCCAGGACAGATGGGCCCATTCTGATTCCTAGGGGCAGAGGCAGTAAGAGCTCGGAAAATAAAGACTGGACGGGAGCGCTCTGTGTCCCGAGTGCCGGGCCTCGGTCTCGCTGATAGGAGGGCAGCTCCTGGCCTTATATAACCACAGGACGCTTCTTGCTGAGCGGGAGGCCACAGGCCACAAAGCCACTTTCCGATCTGAAGCTTTTCTTAGCATAGAAGAGCAGTGCTGTGGCAGTAACAGAGGCCATGGGGCATCCTGGCATGGTGGTAGGGGTGACACGAGGCCTACCGGCCTGGGGTGGAAGCGCGAGGCTCCTGCCGGCTTTTCTCTCTGCTTTCCTGGCATTCTGGCCCCACACCCTGTCCCAGGCCCCAGTCCGGTCACTCTTCCTGCATGGACACATCTGCTCCTCACCGTGACCCTGTGAGGAACACACCTTCTGTTCATTGTACAGTAGGGAAACTGAATCACAGGAGGGTTAAGTAAGTCGCCCCAGGTCACGCAGCTGGAAGGTGGCTCTGAGCCTAGGCCGGTTGGCTCCAGGGTCTGCCTCATGTGCTGCTGAGGGGGGATGCCTCTTGCTGAGCGAGCCCAGGTCAGACTTGCCCACCTGGCCCCTCTACTTGTGCTACTCAGACCTGGCACAGTGACACCTGCGTCATGGGGCTTGGTCCATGTCAGCTCCCTTCCCTGTGGCCCATGTTCTGAAGGATTTCCTTAGTCATGGCTTTTATTTTAATTGCTCCAAGCAGTCCATGAATTCTTCCCCTCTAGGGGAAATGTCCTCTGTCTCTGCCTTAGCAGGACGCAGCTCAGGGTGGGTGTGAGCGTGCTGGGGAGCAGGGGCTGCTGGGAACCACTGAACTGGGAGGAGGGGGGGGGTGCCCGAGGCCAGCAGACTGGTGCCTTAAGCTGCGATGTGCCTGCTCTCAGTGCTGCAGCTCAGAAGTCTCAGAAGAAGGGGTCGGCAGAGCAGCCTCTTTCCCTGGGCTGCGAAGGGAGGATAGAGTCCGTCCCAGGTCCCCCTCCTGGCTTCTCGCAGCTTCTGAATGACTGCACAAGCCCAACCTTCACACAGCATTTTCTTTGTATGCATGCGTCTATCTCTCGTTCCTCCCCCATCCCCCCGAGACAGGGCCTCCTTATGAAGGTGAGGCTGGCCTCGAACGCATGGTGATCCTCCTGCCCCAATCTCCCGAGTGCTGGGATCACAGGCATGCACCACCATGCCTAGCCTTGTGTCCTCTTCTAATAAGAACAGAAATCTTGTTGGAATCAGGCTCCCTCACGGCTTCATCCGCAGTTGGTTATCGTCTTCAAGACCTTGTCCCCAGATAAGGTCTCTGTTCGGAGGTGGGGGGGAGGGTCCTCAACCTGTGAATGCTGGGGAGATGGGGTTTAACCTGACACTGCTGGGGTCAGGCATCACCAGTGCCTGTGCCTCCCTGTTTGTTGGGGTAGGGGTGAGGGAGCAGCCGAGGGAGCAGTGAGAGGAGCTTGCCAGGCTGGCGCCTGCAGCCCCCATCCTTGCTTCCCTCCTTCCCTGTGGAGGGGACAGGATGCCTCTGGCTTCCCCAGAAGCAGACTGGAACCTCTCCCCTCTGGTCATCTGCACGTACAGCTGAGTCTGCCCCCTCCTGCTGCCTCACCATCAGCATGATGGCGGCTCTGGGGCCTCGAAGCAAACAGGATGGGCTAGGTGGCACTGCAGTTAGATACCAGTGGCTTAAAAGAGCAATACTTCATTCCCGTTTCTATCTTGTGCAGCTGTGGCCTGGTTTGTTCCTTACCAGCTTCACTGTAGGACCGGGGCTGAGGGGGCACAAGTCTCTGGAACACTGGAGAGAGAGAGAGGGAGGGAGGGAGAGAGGAGCGGGGAGGGGAGGACAGGGAGGAGAGCCCTGCTAGTCTGAAACATCCAGTGTAATACAGCGGGGCTGTAGACTATCACAAGCCCCACGAGATGCACTCTCGACTCTCGGCTCAGTGTGATGTCTCCCTGCACACCCAATAAGATGGGCTGGACCTATGGACTGTACGTCCCAGAGGCTGCCAACTTGATGGCACTCACCAGTTGGGATCACCTGGATGGCTTGTGACCCTGCAGGCAGAGAATTTGTATTTGTAACAAATTCTCCTGTGATTGTTGGTCCAGGGAGCCTCACTTGGCAAAACTCCAGGCGCCATCACGCTCAGGGCCAGCATCTGGGTGGGTGCAGAGAGGCCCTCAGGTGCCTCTCCCGGCACTCAGGGTGCCTCCTCATGTGCCACTGGGAGGGGCTTCGGTCTGCCCCCAGCCCATCTTGCCCTCCATTTCTAGAAGAGAAATTTAAGGTCTACGCAGCTCCCGGGCTATCTGCTGGCCTTTCTGGTGGCTGCTCGGACTGCAGCATGGTTTTCCATAACAGGAACAGAGGAACTAACCCGAATCCTTGGCCCCAGAGACAGATGGGGCGTGAGAGAGAATCTGGAGGTGCTTAAGACTTAAACCTGGCGAGCTCCATGCACCAATGTTGGGGTTCAGAGGCTGCATTTTAATATTACTGTCTTATACACTTGGTTACTTAAATTCACATGTAACTCCTGTTCGCCAGTTTCTTTACTGTTTTTATCCTTGCAGCATACCCTCCAGGGCCCGCTCACCTCTTCTGGAAGGGTCTTTGTAGTCACTCTGGTAGGGAGGATCTATGAGTGATCAACTCTGCTCCATTCATCTGGAAATGGCATGAGCTGGCCTCATTCTCAGATGCAGGCTTAGCTGCCTGTGACATTCGAGGATTTTTTTGTTGTTGTTGTCACTGAAGAGACAAACTAGTGATGGCTTTTTGGGGCCAGCACATTTACAGATTGAGCACTCACATAGGAAGCAAAGCATAAAGGACAGAATAAACTGAAAGTTCCAGAAAGCAAATAGAAGAATTGTAACACCTTTGACTTTCTTTTTTTTTTGTCTTTTTGAGACAGGGTCTGGCTATGCAGTTGAGGCTGGTCCTGAGCTCACTTTTGTAGCCCAGGCTGGTCTCGAACTCGCAGCGATCCTCCTGCCTCAGCCTCCTGAGTGCTGGGATTACAGGCGTGCGCCACCATGCCCGGCTTGACTTTCTATAAAACAGAAAAGACAGCGCTTGAAAGGCTGAGGCAGGAGGATCGGTGTGAGCTCAAGACCAGCCCGGACTATAAAAGTGAGCTCAAGGCCAGCCTGAATTGCATAGCGAGACCCTGTCTCAAAAAGAAAAAAAACAACAAACAAACAAACCCAGAAAAGATAGGGTGAGCCAGCTAGCTCAGCAGATTAAAATGCCTGCTTAGGCAGACACAGGGACCAGGGTTTGATCCCCAGTACCACAAGTCATGCTGGCCCTGCCCCTGGGGTGCACTGAGGTTGAGACTGGGCATGGTGGCGTGCGCCTGTAATGCCTGAGCTTGGGAGACTGAGAATCTGATCTGTGTAGTGAGTGCTGACTGGTGTAATTTTTTTTTTTTCATAATAAACTTTCTTTCTGTTATGGCCAGCTCAGCCTGCCCTGGGAGTGGGGCTGGCATAGCATGTGGTGCCGGGAATGAACTACAGTCCCTACAATTGCCTAAGCAGGTGCTTTTGACCACTGAGCTATCTCAACAGCCCCAACTGATGTAATTTGACTTTTTTTTTTTTAAAGAATACTTTTATTTAAAAAAAATTAATTACTTTAAATAAGAAACAACAATGCGCCAGGCGTGGTGGCGCACACCTGTGATCCCAGCACTTGGGAGGCTGAGGCAGGAGGATCAGTGCGAGTTCAAGACCAGCCAGGGCTACAAAAGTGAGCTCAAGGCCAGCCTGAACTGCATAGTGAAACCCTGTCTCAAAAACACACACAAAAAAGGAACAACAATGCAAGAGTTTCAAAACACGTTACTAGTACATTTCTAATAATTGATACAATGCATATAGTTGTGATCTTTTGTGTTTTAAAAATATTTTTTCTATTAGTATGTTTGTGCTACATCATGATTACTCTTGCTTTGGAACTGGGCCATATGTGTGAGATACTGATCTTTTCTGATTCTTTTGAGAGTTTCAGTCTTTCTTCCTTTCTTTTTTCCTCAGGAGGGTGACAGTGTGGGTCTTTTAACTTCTGTACCGTGGAGTAGTTTTTATTTATACCATTTGCTTTTCTGAGGTACACATCTTCGAGCTAGAGGCCTGCGTCGTTCTGCAGCTCTAGAGAACTCTCAATCACATCTTTTCCAAAATCTCCTCCTTTCCATTCTTGGAATCCTTTTCCTTTGACCTCCAGCATGCTGGACACACTCGCCCTGCCCTCCGTCCCTCCAAAATTCTCATTTTTCAACCTTATCTCCCTGCCGCATCTTAAGCAAGGTCCTCAAATCCATTTTTCAGACTCCAGAGCGCTGCTAATTAACCTGTCTGTTGAGATCTTAATATCAGTGACTTTGTGTTTCCTTGCTAGGGGTTTTATTGGATTTTTGCAGAGGTACCCATTCTCCTTCTGCCACGTTCCATTCCCTCGTTATGCATTCTATTCCTTCTTTTATTGCTATAATTATTTTAAATGTGTTTCTTTTACGGTCTCGTTCTGGTACTTCTGCCTTGAGCTTCCAGTTCTCTTAGCCGGGGTTCCTGGAGGTTCTATCCGTTCTCCTGTTTGTGATGCTCAAGGTCTGGCCCGAGGTTTCCTCACGGAGGTCGTGGTCGGTTTGCTCTGACCTCCGAGTCCTCCTCCCTCCCCCATGTCCTGGTTGTGCAGGGGCTTGCACACCGGTCTTGCATTTTCTCACTTTTGAGATTTGCCCTGGCTCAGGATTACACTTTATTTCCGTGGTTTGGCTTGGATTCCATGCTGTGTGTGGCGAGGGCTTACGTGTATGTGTGTGTGTGTGTGTGTGTGTATTTTCCCTGCTTAAGTAATGTGAAATTCGCATCCCAAGAAATTAATCATGCTGAAGTGCACAATTCCGTGTGGCATCTGGGACATTCATCCTTGTAGAGACAGTGTCTCTATCTAGTTCCTGAATGTTTTTATCACCCCTGAATTAAGACCCTCGCCCTCTCCCAGGACACCTTTTCCCCTACTGAGGTCCCCCTGGCTCATCCATTGGCTGATGGGCAGCGTGTCCATGGTCCCATGTCCCCCCCCTACCCCCTCACCCCCGCTGCACAGCTCCAGCAGCTCCCAAGGCCTGGGCTCCAAATGAGGCAAGGGTCGGGCAGCGTGGCCCTGCCCCCATCTTCTGATCCCGGGCTTCCTATAAAGGCTTCACTTTTCTTTTATTTAGCTATTTACCTTCCTCTCCTTAGAGCTGCACTGTGGTTTTTTTTTTTTTTTTTTTTTTTTTTCTTGTCTTTTTTGAGACAGGGTCTTGCTATGCAGTTCAGGCTGGCCTTGAGCTCACTTTTGTAGCCCAGGCTGGTCTCGAACTCACATCAATCCTCCTGCCTCAGCCTCCCAAGTGCTGGGATTACAGGCATGAGCCACCACGCCCGGCCGCACTGTGTATTTTTAAAATATCTGTACTGTCTTTGAGGGGCACTTTTGTTGGGTGAGGAGCCACGTTAACCCTCCCTGCCAGGCTGTGGGTCTCCCCAGTCTATGGTAGGGGGTGAGGCAGGCTTTGCATCGTGACCCTGTGGCACTTGGTTCAGGGCTTTTGGGAACCGGCTGCTCTCTTTGCTGTGCCTGTGGTAGTGCTGGCATACTGCTGTTTATCCGGCCCGCCTACACACTGTCACCTGTTCTGCTCAGGCTGCACCCCAATCCCATACTGTACTGTCCCCCTTCTGCAGCAGGAGGGTCCTGCAGCCAGAAGAGAGAAGTGGGGTTTGTCACAGGGCAGGTGAGGAGGGATGGTGTGTGTGTGTGTGTGTGTGTGTGTGTGTGTGTGTGTAGGGCTCTCACAGATAGCTCCCAGGGAAGAAAACACTCTGCTGACTCTTAGAGGTTCCTCTCCAGGGAATCTCCTCACCAGCTGCTGTCACCAGAGACTGTGCTGATGCCAGTCCCAAGGGTCCCCAACACCTGGTGCTGAGCTTTGCAGCCCAGAGTGGTGTCCATACATCCTTCAGTCTGTCTGTCCTTCTGTCATGCTTGTTATTTGGCCTCAATCCTGGCAAGCAAGCGCTGCAGAGTCCAGGAGTGCGGCTCACGGCGGAGATGCCATCACAGCATGATGGGCCTAGCCTCAGTGGGTGGCAGGGGCTCACCAGGCCATCCGGCCACCCTGACGGGTCCCTGCTGGCTGAGTGGTCCAAGCCGATGTGGCTTCAGTCTGTGGGTTAGAAGATGTACCTCCGTGCTTGGAGTTGCCAAAACTCAGGTGGTGACTCACGCCGGCCAAACTCATAAATCCGAGGCTGATTAATTCCTCAGCCATGGGAAACAGCCAGAGACTTGTTCTCAGCCACTAGTTAGTGCGTGTCAGGCCTTCACAGATGGTAGCATGAGTGAATTTGGGATCCACGGCCCCTCACAGCCCAGATGTCTCTGGATTCACCCTGTGCCACTGTGGGTCATGGTTGTTTACGAGCCAAGCGACTCTTAGCCCCCTGTGCATTTAGCCACCTTGTCTCTGGGTGGCCTGTCTTGCCCCACTGCTGATTCTGCACCATGGCTCACCTGCCCATTGTCCTGCTTGGAGCTGAGCTTCTGGGCAGAGGGGTTGCGTCTTCCCCACGGCTGCTGCCCATGGCCAGGCCAGGAGGGTGGAACAGACAGCGCCTCCTTCCTCCTACTCCTGGTAGCAGGAGCGATCGGAAGAGTGGCCATGAATAGGGTGCTGCGGTCCTGCCAGTCCCTAAGTGGCCCCTGGTGCTAGGTCTTGGGTGAGGGGTGGCTGAGTGGTTCCCCCAAGGGTAGAAGCGGCAGCCCCCCACTTCAGCCTCTGGAGAGGCTCATTGATAGGTGGAGCCTGGCTGGGGGAGTGGACCCCCCACTCATGCTGCGTACACATCTGTCACAACTATGGAGAGTGCAAGAGCATGGTCCCTGCTGCGGGCACACAAGCCTCTGTACCTACTCCCTCAGTACCTGGGGGTGACAGGCCCACAGTTGCTAGGTCCTAGAAGGTGATGCCAGGAAGCTTTTATAGTTAACATTCTGTAGCCCCTGCCCTCCAGCCTAAGCCTAATTCTTGACTGGATGCTATGAGCCTCAGCTGGCCCAGAGATGGGGTGGGTCTGGACCCCAGAGAAAAGGGCAGTCTGGGGCCAGGGCCTGCTGCCGTTGTGGGTGCAGGCAGGTGGGGTTGTGATGCTGCCTCTGTGAGAGGAATCTTCTCCCAGCAGGCAGCCCCATGTCAGGGCTGCGGGCCTCCAACCAGGTTGCTGTGTACTGGCCTGTGGGACTGGCAAAGTGCCTGAGGTCTCTGTGCTTTACCTTGTTCAGCTGTACAATGGGGTGACACAGGTGCTTGGCTTGTGGCATTGTGAGGGGTCAGAGAATGCACAGAACAGGCCAGGCCTCTGACGAGAGACTCACACCTGGGTAGGACACCTGCCAGACCACGTGTGTGTCTTGGGGCTCACAGTGGGTGCCGAGGTTCCCCCCACGAGTGCAGGCACGCGCAGCTCTCTGTGTTACTTGCTGTCTCTGCATGTTGTTTGCCCGTGCAAGAGCCAGCATCCCCTGGGTGTGAGTAGGATGCAGGCCTGTGTGCCAGCCCGCTGGGGGAAACGTGTACCTGTGTCACCCATGTTCTGCTGTCAATTTCCCTATCCTCCTTTCCTGTTTCCCTTCTCAGGCAGCCAGTGGCATGGGATTGTCACCAAGGGAGCCAGAACAGCTCCTTTGCTCTTGCTGGGGTGGGAAGGGGGAGGCTGATGCTGCCGTCAATGTCGTGACACAGAACAAGTTGGACCTGGAGCCAAGGGCAAAAGCCAGAACCCCGGCAGAAGAGAAAAAGCAGAGGAGGCTTCCTTCCTCCTGTGGCCTAGAGCTGTCCCCGTCTGAAGTCATCTGTCCCCTGTACCCAGGTGGAAAGAAAGGGACCATCCCAAACCCAGGAGCAGGGTCACTCCAGCAGAAAGGCAGCCTCCATCCCTTCAGGGGGACCCAGACCTTGGCCCCAGCTGCCAAGCACACACCACAGTCCTGCCCTTCCCTGCCCATAGGTCAGTGGTCAGGGAGATTTACAGGACTCTGTCTGCTCAGCTCAGCTTCAGCAAGGTAACTGCAGGAGCTGCAGAAAAATCTCTCTGAGACAGCCACAGGGCTCGAGAGGCCCAGTCCTCCATAAAGCATTCTCCAAACCGCATGGACTAGATTAGTATCTCTATTACATAAAACCACTTCAGGGCCCAAGGCCTTTGAGCATCAAGTCCTGGGCTGGACCTTTTGTTGCTCTGCCTCCTGCCAGCATCTGCTAATTGAAGATTTCCCTTTAAAAGTGTGTCAGGTGGAAAGGGCTCCTAATTTACTAAGCGGAGGGTTCTTTGTTAGGGAGATGGATGCTTTGTTCCACTGGCCCTTTTCATCTTGTTTGCGCACAATGGCACAGTGGACTCTCTCGGAAAGCCCTAGTGGAGAACCCACACTGGTTGCCCAGCTGGGGCAGGCTTCTGTCTGCCTCCCCTCTGCCTGTATCTGGGCTGGGGCAGCATAGAGGGACAGGTGCAGGGCCTGGGGCACCCTGGCTATGTAGGTGTGGCTCCTGTGTTTGCTAATCATGGTTCTTTCTTTCCTTGGAGCCCCAAAGGGGAGACGGGATTTGGGGCCCGCATTCTGCATTCTGCGCTGCTTGCCTATTTGACTCTAGCTGGAGTCTTTAGCCTCCAAGTCCATGCCATCTGGTGCCTGATGGGACAGCTGGGGCTGCAGGCGCCTCTTCCTATCCTGGGGCAGGAGCTCGCATTTGTCGCGGTTGGAGAGTCCACCCTCCTGCTGGCTGTGGCTTCCACTGAGCTCTGGTTGGAAGACTGGAGTTTGGCCTCTGGTAGGGGACCGCCTCCATGGGCCCGAGCTCGCCTCTCAGGCTCACAGAGTTGGGGTCCTCATCCCTGGTCTGGCTGTCGTCTCCCTGTGTGACCAGACACCAGGTTCCATCTCTCTGGGTTGAGCGGCTGTCTGCTCCTTACACGGACCTGTGGGGTCCAGAGCTCTGTGATCAAGTTGCAGTGTTGGGGACGTCGAGGCCGGTTTTGCTCGTGTTCAGTCCACAGGCAAAGGGAACAGGGACCGAAGGGAGATTCTGAATGGATGCCTGGCAAGTGCTGGCTTTGGTGTCTTGAGTGGGAGGAGGAGCTCGGGAGAGCGACTGGAAAAGAACTGCCAGACTGACAGGCTTGGGCTTCCTGGCAGGGCCAAGGGCGGTGGCAGATGCAGAAAGAGCTCACAGATCACCCTGATGAGTCTCCTGGGGGCTCACTGTTCCAGAGCTTTGTAGGGCAGGGCCACTGCTTGTTGAGGGGCTGTCACAGGCCCTCACGGCCACCCTGGAGATGTCAGCCCTTGGCAGGGTGGAGCAGAGGGGTACCAGGGCCACTCAGGCTAGGGGAGCTTGCTAGGGTCTGTGACCACACGTGAGGACAGATCCCAGGTGACCAGATCCACCTTTGGGGGACAGTCGTTATCTCAGAGAGCTCAGGGTAGGGGTGAGCCTTCACATGTGCTATCCTTCACCTCCTGAAGATGGGCCACGAGCCACTTGGAAGAGCTAAGACAGCCCGAGGTCCACAGCTGGACATGGGGGTGGGCTGGGGGTTGCCGGGGTGCACTGACGTGGGAAGAGCTGGGCTGCCTGATCCATCAGGTCCGGAGGTTTAAAGGGCTAGCTCCCCACCCACGCTGAGGTCCGCTGGGCTGTAGCTTAGGCGCCCCAGGCTGGGACCTTCTCTGGCCTGCTAGCCAACTGAAGTTTCTCATGTCCCTCTCTGGGGTCATTGGCAAACCAAGGGGGCCTCGCTGAGCCTCATGGGAGTGGGATGGGCTTTATGAGCACTGCTGCCTGACTTCTGCCTGGTCTTGCTGGTGGGAGAAACTGTGGTCTTCCCATACCTAAGGCTTTTTATAGCACACAGGGCGGGCTAGGCTTCATTTCTGTATTCCCTCATTTTATCCTCACAACAATCTTATAAAGGTGGTGCTGTTAGCTCCCCCACCCATAGAGGCTGAATGAAAGGGAGACCCAGAGAGGTTGCGTAGCTTGTCCCAGGTCACACAGGAATGAGGCAATAGTACTAGAAGTCAAACCCTAGCAACTCTCCTCTTCATCAGAGCCCAAGCTCAGGGCTCCATGGCCACCTTCCAGAGGCTCTCGTGCCTGGCTTTCTCTCGGAGGCCGGAGCAGGCAGTGCTGAGCTGGTGGGGCATAGCCTGTGTGACCCACTGATGTGTGTGTCCCCCCCCACACCTTGTGCAGACCAGTCTGTCCTGCTCTGGTCCCTTTCCTGTTGGGGTGAAGCTTGAAGTTAGGGTCACAGGCACCTACGTTTTGTCTCCTCAGTGGCTCAGTTTCCTCATGGGTTTGATGGGGAGGGGTGATCAGTTGCCTTCACTCAGGCTAGCGAGGAATGCGGGGTGTGAATTTTCCTAAAGTGTTTGCGAAGGTGGCAGGGGAGCCAGAGTGGGGCTGCCAGGCTGAGGACAGAGGATGGCAGGGGACCCCATTCTACAGGAGCCCTGAGTGTGGCTGGCAGAGGTGGGATGTGCAGGCTTCCTCAAAAAGGACAGCAGCTCATGCTGACCCGGCTCACAGGAGTGGAATGTGAGGGCCTGTCCATCCTGTCCCAGGGTCCCTGCTCTGCGCATGCAAGGACAGGTACGGCCGTCCCATTTCCACCCAGGGAGTGAGGTGGGAAAGTGTAGACCGATATCCTCAGGGTCCCATGTTTCCCTGTAGGCACTGGACTGCAGTGAGGACTGGGAGCCCTAGAGAGGAGGAGACAGTGGGGGAGGGGCAGGAAGCTCCTGCCCGCCAGGCACCTGATTTTCTATTCAGATCAGTTTAGTCCTACAACAGGAGCTACCTTTTTTCCCTTTCTTTCTTCCAGCACTGGGAAGCTCACCCAGGGCTTTCACACTGAGTTGTAACCCCCAGCCTTTCTATATTTAGATTTTGAGGCAGAGTCTTACTAAGGCACCAAGTTGCCCAGGTTGGGCTCAAATTTGAGAACCTTCTGCCTCTGCCTCCCCAGAATGCTGGGGTTACAAGTATACAGCGCTACACAAGCAAAAGACTTTCTGCAACCCAGGCGGTGCACAGGTGCAAGGTGGCTCCACTCCACTGGTCTGGGATGAACCAGCCTTTGTCATAGGGTGGCAAGGTGCTGTGGCTTATGTGTAATGGTCTCTCCCCACCCCCAAGTCTCATGCAGTCATTGGGGCAGTTTCTAGGGTTTGTGATTAACTCATGATCCAAGGCTGGGATTAGGAGTGTGAGTGCCACCCCTGTCCTGGGGTGGGCAGCCTGAAGGCAGTGTGGGAGGGCAGAGAGGCTTACCCATCCTGCCTGTCTCTCCCTTTGCTCTTTGCTGTTTTCCACCCCCGAACAGCTGCCCTTTGCAATGGGCCTCTTTGCCTTAGAGCCAGCAGAGTATGGACTGAAACCTCCACTAACAGTGAGCTAAGTAAACCTTTCCTTCCTTAACTTTAGGTGTCAGGTATTTTGTCCCAGGAACAAGAGAAAAGTAACCAAGACACAAGGTAATCTCTCAAAGTCACTTCCAGGCCAGAATCCTGGGGTGGCTCTGGAGAGTGAGGCCCAGCCCTGCTCGGCCCGGAGAAGCAGGAAGCCGGTTCTGGGTGGCGCCCTTGGGGCCCCTGCTCCCCACACAGACCCCTGCACTACAGCGTGGGCAAACCTTCCGCACCTCCTTGCCTGCTGGGAGCAGAGCGGCTCACAGATCCGCAGTCCCCTTGGAGAGTGAGCCCATTCATTTCTCAGAGCCACTGAGGAGCAGGGGAACCATATGGCCCAGCAGGGGAACAGCTGGCTCTCCGGGAGCCCCCACCATCTGGGTGAATTTGGAGACTCGCCGTTTTCGCGCAGATGTTGCCGCCCCAGGGCCTCAGGGTCTCACAGCAGTCAAGCAGCCACACATCCCCGGACAGCATGACCAGGGTCAGCACCTGCGCCTAGCTGCCCTGGCCAGCACTCCTGCGGTCAGCCTCCTGGGTGCCCGACCTGTCTCTACCCAGCAGGGGGGCCTTCTACTTCCTGCAGAAAATATACATGTCATACCTTCACTGCAGCCTCTTTGGCAGGCCTGGGAGAATTGAGTTGAGCGTGCTTAGTGGTCTGGGGCTGTTATATTTTCTCTGCTCTATGATCCGTGTTAGGTTAAAAGGGCCAGAGCCGCTTTTCCTTCCCACCAAAGATAACTCAAGCTAGACAGGCTCCCTCCGGGAGAATTAAAGGTGATGAGGGACTTCTGGTCGGCCCGGATCATTAATATCCTTCCCCCTGAGTGGGCCTAGCTGGCCCCACCTCCGCAGCTGGTGAGGCTGACAGGTGTGTTCCATGGGCTGCTGGTTATTGGTGGACACACAGACCACCAATAAGCTGGGGTGCCCTGGGTACCTGAAGCTGCACGCTGCGGTGGCGTGTGTGTGTGTGTGTGTGTGTGTGTGTGTGTGTGGCCGGCTCAGCCCACGCTGGCACAGCATGTAGTGCCAAAGAATCAAACCACAGACTCTGCACTTACCTAAGCTTTAGACCGTTGAGCTATCTTGCCAGCCCATGCTGTGGCTTTTCTTTGTCCTGTTTCATAGATAAGGGAGCAAAGCAAAGAGGCAGAAGAACTAGCGGGGGGTCCTCCAGCCGAAGGCCTGGAGCAGGCCGATTCTGTCCAACGCCAGAGGCAAGGGTCTCCCCTGGAATCTGTCAGCCCCCCCCGGGGGGGGGGATGCACCCCCACTGTGCCGTGGGCAGAAGTGAGGTTTTCAGGACAGATAGCCGTGTGTCAGCCTTCCAGCGTGTGTCCTACTGACAAGCAGGAATTCCCACGCAGGAGAGATCGCCTGGCGACTTCCTGCTTTCCAGAAGGTAACTAACTGGTGGTTTGGGCGACTGTCCCTGGTGCTCTCCCCGCTTTAGGACCTGACCTGAGCCTGATACGGTGGAGCACGCCTGTCGTTCCAGCACTTTGGGAAGCCCGGGTGGGAGGATCACAGATCGAGCCTGTCCTGGACAACTCAGCAATTTAGGGAGACCCTTTCTCAAAAACTGAAAAGGTCTGGGGATGCAGCTCTGTGGGAAGGCCCTGAGTTTCATCCCCAGTACCAGGAAGGTGGGGACCCTTGATCTGAAGCCAGCCCTACCACCCTCATGGCCGTCTCGTGCTTCTTGTTTCAAGCACATGTGACTTGGGTCTCTATGTTCTAGAGGGCATGGGGCCCTATCATGTCCCTCATTTCCTGGCTGTGGGGTTGCACCTTTCCAGGAGACTCTCTTCTTGGAGCTCAGAGCAGACCAGTGCCCTGCCAGCCTCTATGTGGCGCTGTTCCCTTTTCTCCCCATGGCCCCCCTGGGCCAGTTGGGGTCTTGAGTGTGTTTTTGTCTCTGTGGGTAACAAGAGGGTGTAGGGCTCATGGAGCATTGGGGGGGGGGTCTGCTAGGAAGGGCCTCACGTAATCAAAACATCCCCTTCCAATACAGTCAGGGCAGTGCCCATGCAGCCCAGACACCAACAGGACCAGCTAGGTCTTAAGGGGACACTGGCTTTTTGTGTCCTGAGAATTGGATTCAGGGCCTACACATTGAGTGATAGGCCAAGCATTTTTAAAATTTATTCTGAGACATGGTCACACTGAGTTGGCCAGCCTGGGTCCCACTTGCTACCCTTCTGCCTCAGCCTCCTGGAGGGCTGGGATCACAGGTGTGCGCCGTCACCTGTGGCTCGGGGGACCCTTGCTTTGGGTGATGACTCTGGGCTTGGTGAGCTGGTCTGAGCCCACTGGGCCTTTGGAGGTTGCGTCATGGCGGTGCCTTGGAGTGACACAAGTGAGGGGAGCTGAGGTACATTTGCACTGCTCTAAGTCAAGGAAAGGTATTTATTTTGGTTCCAGAATGAGCCTCTGTCCCTCATGGCAGCCTTGCAGATATTTAAAGAACTCTCTCCCTTCTCCTTGCCCTTGAACAATGTTTTCCTTTCCAAGCTAAACATCACTTATTGACTTAACAATTGATATCAAACTACCTCTTGGGTACCAAGCTCTGGGCGAGGTGCTGGAGATTGCAGGAGTTGGGAAATGGCTGCTCCCTCAGCCAGGGAGCTCCCGGTCTGGCGCAGCGTCCTCACCCGCTCCCTCATCCTCCTCTGGGATGCGGGAGAGGCTGCAGATCTGGCGGGATTCGGGCGAAGGTGCCGCAGCTCTGCTCCTGCACTTCAGCCACTATGACTCTGGACAGATGACCGCGCCTCGCTGGGGCTGCGCAGAGGCCGACCCCTTCCCACACGCTCTCCAGGTGGACTGTGGGTTCTGACTTGGGTGGAGCTTTTAGGTCGTTATCCCTCGTACACGGTGTCAGTCACACCCAGTCCCATGGTGGCGTTTTTGTGATAGGAACAGCGGTGCCTTCCCAGACAGGAAGGCCGTCCATGCCCTCAGCATGCGCTCTGAGACGGCTCCAGTTCTATGCGTTGAGTGCTCCCCGTGTTCTGGGCTCAGCGCTGAAGTGGGTGTTATGGGTGCCAAAGAGATGGGTTGTCCATTTCCATGAGGCTGACAGCCTGTTGAAGAACAAGCCTTTCAATGATTAGCCTGAACAGACAGGGCTTTTTCAGGCTTTTACTTATTTATTTATTGGATACAGGGACTCACTGTGCGGTTTGGACTCATAGTGATTCTCCTGTCTCAGCTTCCCCAGCACTGAGATTACAGGCATGCACCGCCATGCCCGGTTTCAATGGCCAGCGCAGTGTGCGGCTGGCAGGGCACGTGGTACTGGGGATTAAACCTAGGTCCCTGCACTTGCCAGACAGGTGATTAGACTGCTGAGCTATCTCCCCAGCCCTGTGTGGCTTTTTTGAGATACGTCTCATTCCATAATTCAGGTTGGCCTTCAACTCACTATGTAGCCTAGGCTGGTGTGAAATTCAGCAATCCTCCTGCCTCAGCCTCCTGGCCATTGAGATTACAGGTGTGCGCCACCTTGCCCGGCTGAGAATAGCATTTCTGATGGGTGCCATGGGGCATAAGGGATGTGCAGGGCTGGTATTCGCAGATCCCACAGAAGAGAGAGTGGGGCCTCCAAGAAAGGCTGTTGGTGGGACGATGGCCAGGTGGGAGGCAGGTGCTGGTGGCAGGTGGAGGGTGGAGGCTCTGGGGACAGCCAGAGCACTCTGGACAGAGACAGGGTGGGATGGAGGAGGTGGGTGGGGCTAAGTCTCGTTGGCTTTGGCACAGGAATGTCACTCAGGGTCCCCAGCTGGACTTGGAACATGGGGCGGAGGTGGAGAGGTGTCATTATTGTTCTAGTTAGCAGTGCTGGCCCTGAGAACCCCTTGGCGACTGGGCCATGATGTGACAGTCACTGCCCTGTGCTGCTGCGTCACCGCCCCCTGCCCCCCACAAGGACTGATGCTGTGGAGTGCTCCTCTGATCCCTAGATGTGAATTTACAGGGCCAAGACTGCCTTATAATTGAGGACATCCTGTGCCTAGCACAGGGCCCAGCCACAACTGGCATCTGGCTGGAACAGGGCTGTGACCTTGGAGTGTGACCTTGAGCTGGTCTTCCTCCCAGAGCTGCACATCTGTGTCCAACAGAAGAGTCTGACTGTGAGAGCTGCACATAGTAGGGCAGGGGCAGAGAAGAGGCCAAAAGGCAAAGGGGAGAATGGGAACGGACGTCTTTGCAAACCCTGGCACAGTGCCAGCAGCAGCTGGGAGCACTCTGGTAGCCACAGGGCTGCTTCGACCTGCAAGGTGCCTCTATGGTGCTGTCTTTGGGGCTAAGCCATCAGCCAGCACCCTTGACGTTCCAGTGTCCAACCTTCCCCACAGGTGGGGAACTCAGGAACCAGGCAGCAAGCAAGTTGCCCGGATAATGGGCTGCCGCTCAGCCCAGAAGTACTGGGGCTGGAGCCTGAGCCCAGGAATCTGGGCTCTGGAGCTCACAGTGCAGCTGCTGTGCTCTCCTGCCTCACCGCTTATCTTTGCTACAGAGCGCAGAGTGCATGCACATCTGTCATGGGGTGTGTGTGTGTGTGCGTGTGTGACCAGTGCAGGGAGCATCACTGTTCTCCTGACATGGAATTCTGGGGAAGACCCGGGGCTGTGTTCACAGTTAGCATACAGGGGCCCTGCCTGCGGGCTCTGGGGGTGGGGCTGGTTCCATGGCAACCCAGGCTCCATCATTCGGCCTCACGGTGTTTCTGTTCTTTAGTGAAATATTTTGTTATCTTCCTGTCCTGCTGCCCTGTGGGGCAGGGAGGCTAGGAAGCAACATGATTTATGTGTTTAAAGGGTTACTTCCTTGCTCCAGGGGAAAATAAGAATCCCGCCTTTTCCAGCCTCTGGCATCAGGCAGTGCACACCATGGGCCTGGACCCTACTGGCAGCACAGGACCCAGCACCCTGTCTTTAGGGCAAAGCAGTCAGCCAGCATCCCTGAGCACCATGCAGCGCCTGGCTGTGAGCCCCGCCCCTGGTCCCGGAAGGGACGGCTGCAGGGCCTCTGCCCTCCTGCTCCCCGTGGCCCTGGTGGGGCAGATAAAGTGTTCCAGCACCTATGACCTCAGCCTTCAAGGGCTCAGCCCTCCATCCTGCCACCCATGCTGCTCAGGCCAGGAAAGACCTAGCACGAAGCTGAGGCAGGGACCTCTCTGCTTCCAGTCAAGTGGCCCAGGGTCTCTTGAAAGAGAAGCGTGAGTTCCTGGGGCAGGAGGACGTTCCTAACCACAGCTCAGCAAGACCCCATGGATCTACACTGAGAAAGCCGTGCGGTTTTGATGAGGACTGACTCTCAGGTGCAGACCCACAGGGACGGGAATCTCAGTCCCGTCCCCCCTCCCAGGCGACGTGCGAAGAGGGAGGAGCAAGGACGTGGCCTTCCCAGCAGCCTCCCCGGCCTGCTTTGTTACTGTTATTAAAGCCCTAAATCAGAGGTGCTAAGTAGGTCCTGGCTCCTGTGAGGAGGGAGGTTTAAAATCAGCAGGACCACGCGCTGCCCACGGAGTTCCTGGACCTTGGTGGCTGTCACCGCGCAGGATGGACGGTGGCAGCGGCCTCACTGCCTGCCTCAGCTTTTAGGACTGCAGGTGCATTCCCCATACCGACCTAGGGACTGTCGTTGGTTGGTCCTCGAGCACCTGCGTGTTGTGGTTCAGCGTCTGCTGAAGCCGCGAGGCCTGCGTATTTGAGGACCGGCGTGTGCTGCCTTTTTCGAAGCAGTGACGATGACAGGGAGGAAGAGCTGGGGATCGCAACGCTGTGCTGCTTGTGCAGCCTCACGGGCGTGGGGTGGCATGACCCCTCGGGGCTGACCCAGCCCCCCGACCCGAGGTCCTAGTGCCGATGCGTGTCCACCTGCTCAGGACCTCGCTGTCCATCCGTCCATTCTCCCAGCACCTCCTCCTTTGAGGTTCTGGGCCACAAGAACATGGCCCCTCTCCGGAAGGCCAATCGCATGGCAGAGGCTGGGGACAGGTTTTCATCCCAGACCATTAAAAAAACTGCTCGATAAGCCGCATGTTTTGCTTTCCTTGTCGGTAGTGAGGATCAGTTTCCCAAAGAGAAAAAAATCAATCAGTTGGAATGTGTCTTGGGGGGAGGAGCGGGGATAAGTCTGGCATCTGTCAAATGGGGAAAAAAATGGCCCAGAGAAAGATTTTCTTGAGTCGTGTGTGGGCTGGGGTTGCTGACTCAGGCTGGATGTTCTGACATCACTAACAACTCTGAGAGCTGGGCTGCTCACAGGGACTTGGGAGGGGTTGAAAGCTCGGCTGGGAAAACTGCAAAGCGAGGGATGCCGGGGTCTGGTCTGCGAGCAGCACTTCCCGGCCAGGGCGCAGGAGGGCGCTGTAGGGAGAGGCCGGGCGGATCCGCGTGCGTGTGTGTCTGTGTCTGTGTCAGGATGGGGCCCCAGAGGTGCTGGTTGGATGTTGCCTTCGGACATGGGTGGGTCCTTATCCGGACTGGCCCAGGGACCCCTGGACTCCTTGCGAGGCAGTTGTTGCCCTTGGCCTTTGCGGGGACTGCGCTTGTCTGCTCGCTGGGAAGGCACCAGCGCTCCACCCAAGAGCATTCGTTTGCGGTCTCACGGCGGAGGGACTTGGGTTCTCACCCCTAGCCACACTAGCATGGTCCACACTGGAGACAGGCGGGTCTGGGACAGGACCAGTTATTGTTGTTGTTGTTGTTATTGTTATTCCCATGATTGTAGTGTACAATAGTTCCATTCCTAGTAGGGAGGTGGTACCCATACATAGCCATGTTAATTATTTTTTTGTCCCTATGTCCTTCTCTTCTTGTCCCCACTCTCACCTGCAGGCCTATCTCCTTGCTTCCTGCCCTCTGGCCTTTACTTTGTGCTTCGGCTTATTCACACGTGGTAACCACGTGGTGTTGCCTCTCCTGCATCTGGCTTCTTTCACGCAACTTTCAACGTGCAGCCGTTTTCCTACAAATGACTCAAGTCCATCCTTCTTCATGCCAGAGTAGTACTCCATTGGCAGTACCAAGTTTTCTTTATTCACCTGTGGGTGGGCACATAGGCCGCTTCCAATACTTAGCTGTTGGGAGTTATGCATTAAGGCGACTATTCCCTGAGAGGCAAAGTTCCCTTCTTCAATGGTTTTGGGGAGCAAGTGTCACCTCCTTGGTGCCTTTGCACATCTGGCATCCCCAGCATATGGAAGGTTTACCCACTCCATCTTAAGGCCCCCCCATCCCATATAGTCTTGGTGCTGTGTGGTTTCCTGGTGACACGTCCGTACCACAAATGTAGGGTCCGTGGCTCATCTGTCCGTGGTATTCCAGTGTCTGTGCAGTGTCACGAATGAATTTAGAGAGAGTGCTGAGCGGCAGAGAAATAGAGCAGGTGAGAAACATGATGGCTAGCCGGACATGGGGGGCAGCTTGTGGCCCGGCACTGGGGGGGCCGAGGCAGGAGGACAGTCATGTGCTGGAGGCCAGCCTGGGCTACACTGTGCAAGGCCAGCCAGAACCATGTAGCAAGATCGTGTCACAAACAAACCCAACACAGAACAAGAAGAGGTGGCCACGTTCTCATCCAGGACTGTTCTAAGCAGTTGGATGCATTCATGATTTAATTTTCCAACACGCTGAGGTATTAGGAGACCTTCTCCCTATTCTACAGGTGGGAACACTGAGGCCCAGGGAGGTTCAGGACAGCCAGACTGCCCAGCTCAGAAGCCTGTTCTCTGATTTCCTTGCTGTTCTTGCCTGGGGACTGGAGCCTGGCCCTTGTCCCTGTGTGCACAGCGTCCTGTGGGGGCCGGAGGGTACCAGCTCTCCCTGTGGTGCCAGCCCTTGCCTTTGCTTGACCCAGCACATGGGAGGTGTTGAGCAAACACTGAGTGCGTCTGTGTGCACATGTATGTGTGTACATGTGTGTGTGTCTCTGTGTACACAGGTTCCTCCAACCCCACCCCAGGTTGCCTCTCTCCCAGGAGCCTCCCTGTGAGGCAGGACTTGGCAGCTGGGACCGCGACCATCTTCCTCCTCTGTCCTCTTCTCTGGGCTGTGAGCGGGTGCCCCACCCCCTGAGCTGGGCTCCTTGTCCTCAGTGCCCTGTGCCCACCCAACCCCTCTTGGTCTCCAGGCCTCTGCCCTCTGTCACCACCTCCCGAGAATGAATCCTCTCCAGGCCTCCCTCAGGCCCCTCCGTTCTCCTCTGAGCCTAAGCAGTCTCCAGGGCCATGAAGCCAAGGGCATCCACGAAGTCCTAGGGAGAATATTAGGAGCAACAGCAAAGAGCCAGAGCAGGGGTGCTAGCCACAGCTCCCCTCTGGTGCTCAGTACTTGCATGGTCCGTTCGCAGTTGGCAATCGTGCTATAAATCAGCGCCCACTTTACAGATGAGGAAACTGAGGCCCAGAGAGGTTGCTCAAAGTCACGGAGCTAATCCGTGGCCCAGGAACTCTATTATCACTGCAGATTCTGCAGGGGTTCTCAACCTTTCTACTGCCGTGACCCCGCAATACAGTTCCTCACGTTGTGGTGACTCCAAACCAAAAAATAATTTTGGTGGCTACTTCAAAACTGTAATTTTGCTACAGTTATGATTAGGAATGGCTTTGGGTGACCCCTGTGTTTTGGTCATTCGGCCCCCGCCAGGTTCATGACCCACAGGTTGAGAACCGCTGCTGCAGAATGTCACACCACTGCCACCCGTGGCCGTAAGAATGGCAGCTCTGGGCCCCCACAATAGGCTGAGATGACTGTCCCCTGCAGGGCCAGGGGCCCAGAGGAGAGGCCCTGGGCTCCCAGTGTCCTCCTGGCTGTCAGGCCTGCAGTGAAGCCCTGTTTTCCTAGTGTTCACTCTTGGAGTCTCAGAGCCAGGTGAGGCCACAGCCATTAAAGTCAACTCCAGGTGTGCGCAGAGGGAGGGCGGCCCCTTCTCTTCCTCCTGGCTCGAGGGAGGGGGACTTCATAATGAAGGGCTGAGTGACACACGCTGGAGGAATCACTTCGAATTCGCACACACACGACTACGCAGGCTGTGACGCTGAGTGTGGCAGCCACTCCTGCTAAGTGTGTCCCCTCAGAATTGTCACTACTGCCCACCGGGGTGTCGCGTACTTCATTTCCAAGCTGGATCCAGCGACAACTTGACCCGAGGCTGCTGTGAAGGACAGGTAAAGGCAATCTGCTCAGTGTGCCACGGGGGTGCCCAGGCACGGGGGAAGCGGGGTGCTGGGGCCGCACTCCGGAAGGCCTTGCTCCACCCCAACCCCTATGCCTTCTTTTGCCCACTCTGGTCCTGGGTTGCCTGTCCAGAAGTTGTCTTTATTTATCTTGACCTTTTCTTGTGAGTAATTTTTATAGTTCCATTAACTAGGGATACCATTTGCAAACCGCCAGGCAAAATATATTACCCTGTGCACCTTGGGACTTGGGGTCACCTCAGTGGAATGCTAATAGCGCGGAGAGCATACTCAGCACCCCCCCTCCCGCCAGTGCGGCCAGCCAGGGAGGGGCTGGTGTGGCCAGGGCAGTGTGCAGAGGAGACCCCAAGCCTGGCTCGCATACTGTTGCTCAGCACTGTCCGGGGAAGCGCAGCCTGCCCTCCTGCACACGTGGGTGGAGTCAGCCGGCCAGGAAGCCAGCAGCGGCAGCCTGAGCTCTAGCCCTTGCTTTCAGAAGGAGAAACTGAGGCTGAGGAGGGAGGGGCCACCTCCTCACGGAAGGGACCTCACGCCTCAGTGCGCAGGCATTGTGTGTAAAAGAGTGGGCTGTCCGGCAGCCGTCCGGCGGGGTCCATTCTTGGGGTGGCACTGGGTCAGCTGGTGAAAACCAGATGCAGGCTGAGGCTCACAGAGGAGAGGTTAGTACTAAAAAGGTTGCTTTCAGTAGTGTGGGCAGTGGAATCCGTTGGAAGTGACGCAGCAGTGAGGGCTAACAACTGAGGCCGCCCCTGCCTTCCCTGGGTGGGCGGAGGAAACCCCTAGCTGCCAGGAGGAGAGGCCAGCCCGCCCTCCTGCGCACTGCCCATCTCCTGCTTTGCTTCCCATTGGCCAAACCTACACAGAAGCCAGAGGGCAAGGAAGGCTGTTGAGGCCACCCGTGGAGGTCACTCGTCTCAGCACAGGGACAAGCAGCGGAGGTGTGGAGCAGGTCAGGGAGGTGGTGAATGGCGGAGCGCTAGTGCCGGGCATTCTCGGGCAAGAGCCCCGGTTCTCGTCTGCTTGTACGGATGGCACGGTGCCTGGGTGGGCTTGTGGGGTTAGACACTCACAGGAAGGAAAACTGAGAAAAATCTGAGTCTAGCGCGGTCGTCGTGGGAGGCTGAGTCGAGAGGGTCACACTTTGCGGTCCTGCCTGGGCAATTTGCAATCTGTCTCAAAAAAAAAATTTTTTTTTTTTGGAAAGAGCTGCTAGTGTATCTCAGTATCGATGTCCAGTACTGCAAAAAAGAAAGAAAAAAGAAAAAGAAAAAAAAAAAAGCCAACCTTTAAAAAGTGTGCTGGGGAAGAGGACTGTGGACCCAGCATGGAGGGCTGCTGGCTCTGGTCTGCAGCCATTCTCTCAGCTTTTCCGTAGCTGTTTCTTGACTGCATGCAACGCGGTCGCCATGTTGACCTCCAGGAAACGGGACAGTGGACGCTCAGCACCTGCTGGAGAGAGGGATGTCTCACAAGCTCCCCTTCCTTTCTTCCACTCACAAGGCTGCTAGTGTCCACCTGGGCAAGGCCATCGGTTGCAGCTTGAGTGTTCCTTGGGTCATCTCTGTCGCTTGTCCCCAGGGGAAAGAGGGACGGAAATAAGAGTGCTGATTTGTGCAGGTTCTGCTGCCCAGCTGGACACCCCGACTGCTTGTGGTAGACTCAAGGCACCACTCTGGAGGCAACCACTGGCATCCTTTAAGCTGTCTCAGCGCCTTAGAAGAAGTGCGTGCCTTTGAGAGGAACCAAAGGAAGACACCTTAAGTGTCCCCAGTCCGGTTTCCTCCATCCAGGACCCCCCACAGCAGGGCCCTTTCCCCATAGCGCTCCTGAAGTAACCACTCTGCCACCAGCCTCTGGGGGAGACTCTACTGTATCCTTGGAGTGCAGAAGCAGCTATACACGGTTTGTTAGTGATAGGCGTGGCTGTGTGCCAATAAAACTTTATTTACAAAGACAGGCAGCCTGTAACTTGGGTCAGAGAGTCCTACTATGGGCGTGGAGGAAAAGCACCTGCTTCCTGAGAGGTCAGGAGGGAAGTGTCGTAGGCCCCCTTGCAGGGGAGATGGGATTTAGGGACCAGGAGGGGTGAGAGCAGGAGTAGCAGGCCAGCAGGGCCCTGAGGGTGGGCAGGGCATGGTGATTCCCACTCCAGGGGGCCTCAGGCCCCATCTGGTGGTGCAGTCCCAATTTGATGGAGAACTTCAGGAGGGCAGGTGGCTCGGTGTTTATGGGGTGGATGCGCTCGTGCCTGGTCTTATTTGGCAGCCCACATCACTGTCCCCTACTGTGGTCACCCTGGTCCACAGGCCTAGAAGCAGCACAGGCCAGGGGATAGCTCCGGGGATGGGGGTTGCTTGTGTGTAACAGGAAGAGCTCTGGGGGGACCCAGGCTGCTAATGGGGGGGGGAGCTGAGTGTGGGGCCCACAGGCCTTGAGCACCTGCTGTGTCCTGGGCAGCGTGAGCGCTTTAACAAGCTGGGTGGGAGCATCCTGGTTCTCACACACTCATTGCCCCTCAGGTGATGCCGCCCCCCCCAACACCCCCATCCCTGTTCAGACACAGTGAGGTCCAAATGGCTTGTCAGTAGCTCTGCGTCACACCGCACAGTTCACATAGCCCTGTGAAGTGTGAGTGGCCTGAGGCTTTAGCAAGCAGACAACACAGGTATGACACCAGGACAGCAAGCAGAGGGGACAGCAGGGCCAGGGGGAACCATGGGGACACTGACCACATCCTTAGAGGCAGACCTGGGGCTGTGGGGGTGAGCCCTACCCTACACATATGGGTGTCTGTGCCTGCAGTCTGAAGGGAGTGCTCAAGGGACTGCCCTGCAGAGGACTTTGGGGGAGTCCAGTGGAGGTTGGAGCTTTCTTGGAGCCCTTGACCTTAGGGAGAGGCCCACGGTCAGTTCTCTGGGGCCAGAGAGGCGACAATGGGCAGGACACAAGTGTAGTCCTGCCCACCTGATCCCTCCAGCTGAACCAGCAGGGCTGTCTGTGCTGAAGCTGGGTCACCGCCCTCCCTGAGCCTCACAAGGGAGGTAAGGGCACCTGTAGCCCCCCACACATGGGCCAGGGTGGGGGACACACAGCCTGCACATGCAGAGGCCCCATGCTATTGCCCCCCCAACTCCCTCTGCCTTCAGAGGCCTCTGTCTGTAGGAGCTTCTTCCTGCCTGGCCAAGAGGCCACACACTGTCCCTGAGGACGCAGGCATGGCCTCAGGTTCTCTGTTCTGAAGTCTCTGAGCCCTGGTGCTCTTGGCAGCCAGCTACTCCGTTCAAGCCCTGCTCTTGCCTCCGCTGTGGTAGCAGAGATCCCTGCGGTCGGACAGCAGCTGGAGGCAGCCCTAGACTAAGATGGCCTACAGGGCCAGCTGTGGAGTGGGAGGGGGCTGCAGCAGCCCTTGGGGCGGGGACAGGGACAGGGGACAGGGCAGGGCCTGCAGCTGAGGCCAGGGCTGGGAGCTGGCCAGGCCTAGTGGCTGGCATTGGTGGTGAGCCAGGGGATAGATGCCTGCGACCCATTTGACCTTGTTCAGAGATCCAGTGGGAATGGGGCAGCAGGGGCGGAGGCTGCGGTTTTGCCGACGCTCACTGAGCCATGGCCGTAACGGAGCTGGTCTCCCTGGTTAGGGGTTAGCCTGGCTCCCCAGGAGAAATGCCACAGCCCCTCTCCAGAACCACAAGCCATCTGGGGATGGGCCCTCAGCCCAAACTACAGCCCGCCCAAAAAGGAATTCTGTGTGGACAAGGACCAGTGCCAGGCTGACCCAAGATGCCAGTGGCCCGAGCCACTCTGTGCTACTGGGCCTGCCTTGCTGGGCACCTAGACAGGGCTAGGGCATCTGTGTGGGAGAGGCAGACGGCCTGTTTAACCTGGCAGCACTCTCCTGGGGGGCATTCAGGCCAGGGCAGCTCCTCAAAACCCTCTGTGGAGGCCACCTACTCCCCAGCCCAGGCCAGAGGAGCTGGAGAAGGACTCCAGGTGCTTTCTGGCCAAAGCTCTCATCTGGATCCCAGTGAATTGGGCCAGGGGTGGCAGCTGCCTGAAGCTTTCAATGGGGGGGGGAGCATGGCAGGTTCTCTAATCCTCCCCCGAGGATGGAGGTGGGCAGATCTTTCAGGAGCAGAAGATGACCTTGAGAAAAATGTGAGTTCTGTCCGAAGATGAGCGAGGTAATCTCCCTCCCTCCCGTGGCTGTCAATAAAGCTCCTTGGCGGCAGCAGCGCTGGGGAAGTTTGCTGCGCAGAGCCTCCTGGCTGGGAGGCTGTAGCATTTGACTCCATGATAAGAAATTGCCAGGCGCATTCTAATTACAATTATCATCATCGGGATGTCTCTCTTAATTACTTTCTTATAATTAGCTGTTGCTTTTTCCTCGGCATTTGTATACTTTGCAGATTTGCTGACATTTGAGAGCCCCAAAATAGGGACATTTGGGGAGGGGAGCAGAAAGACAGAGGCAAGGTACTTGCTCTTGCGGGGAGCCCAGGACGTTTCCAGGTCTTTGAAGGAAGCGACTGGGACAGGAAAAGGTGCAAATGGAGAGACAGGCGACTTCCTGTGGCAAGAGGGCGGGGGAGGGGCTGTGTGTGTAGGGTGGCCTGCCCAGGGTTCCCTGGAGATTCAGCCCCGGGCAGAAAGTTCTTTAAGTCAACAGCTTCCAACATTGCAGGTTTTGTTTTCTTTGTTTTTTGTCTTTTTGAGACAGGGTCTCGCTACACAGTTCAGGCTGGCCTTGAGCTCACTTTTGTAGCCCAGGCAGGTATGGAACTCACATGGTTCCTCCTGCCTCAGCCTCCCAAGTGCTGGGATTACAGGTGTGTGCCACCACACCTGGCTAACATTGCCAGTTCTGCTGATAACCCACTAGTATTATGGAATATTGGAGTATGCATACAGCTATTTTCTCTCAGTTTATGTAGAAGAAATATTTGTACCAATAGTGTTTAAAAAATTAATGCATCTGGTACTCTGAACAACTGCTGTGAAGGCAACAGTGTGCATTGCGTTGATTGTTGTGGCTGTCCTACTGACGGGTTCTGAAACGGTCTCATTACTAGTTCTTTCTTGTTGAAATTAATCAAACTTAAAAAATTAAAATAAAAAACCACGGAGGCTGGTCGTTTTTGCGGCTTGGATTTTACTGTAGGACAGGAGGCAGGAACAAACCATACTCTTGTCGGATCTGTTTCGGAGTTAATTAAATAAGGCAGGACTTGAGCTTGACTTCCCCCAGCCAGAGATGCGTCCCGGGTGGCGCTGGCGCCGGGACTTGGTGGCAGAGCTGGGGCGCTGCTCGCCTGGGGGCGCTGGCCTCACTGTGCTCTCCCTTCTTCTCCTGCAGCTCTGTGTACTGAGGAGTGTGTGCACGGCCGCTGCGTGTCCCCCGACACCTGCCACTGCGAGCCTGGATGGGGAGGCCCTGACTGCTCCAGCGGTGAGTCTGGGGTCTTGCCGCATACACGGGGGTGACACTGGGTGGGTGGGCTGAGCCTGGGGGCAGCAGGGGCCTGAGTGCTCCATGACAGGGCGCGTGGGGAGCTGCACTGTAGCAGGGGTGTGGGCGGGGGTTGTGGGCATCTGTAGGGGCCGGGCGTGCTCCTCTTACAGGGACCGTGGGGTTGTCTGTAGGACCGTGGCTCATGGTGGGACACCTCCCCCAGCTTCAGTGGTCCAAAGGCTGAGGTTTATGGGTGCAAGGACTGGTGAGGAGACTGAAAAATCTCCTTCCCAGAGCTCAGTGGGAGAGGATTTCCCTCTAGCTCATTTCTCCTAAGTGTTCGCAGGGGAAACAGTCTGCTGGCTGTCAGTTCATGTCACAGTCTTTCGGATTTTCAGGGAGGCCTTGCCTAGTGTGGAAGTCCAGGTTTCTTCCTACTTTGGCTGGGGCAGAATGTGCCCAGGCTGGTCCCTGGGGTTTGAAGCCTCATTATATAGCTATCTTGGGAGGTTCTGTGTCCCTTACCCCCATCCTAACTCTGCCTGTGTAGACTCGGAGAGGCCCACGTTGGATCGATGTTGGCCTTACTTAGGGCTCTGGTCCCCTCTTGCTGTCCCTGCTGGGGTGGCAGCATCTACTTTGGATCCCTTTTTCTGAAGTCCCCTAGGGGAGCCTCCCTTCTGTCCAGCACATGAGAAACTACCAGCTAAGCCCACAGGAACCATGGCCTTGAGGTTTTGTTCAGAGCTCTGGTCATTACTTTGGCTCAGGAGTCTGGGATCAGCTTGAGGTACCCAAGAGAGACTCTGATGAGTCATGGCTCCCGGGGGCCATGGTGGTCCCCTCCTTCCACCTGTGCCACTGCTGTGAGGTGGACTTTGGTGGAACAAGAGGCCAGACAAGGGGCAGTGTGCCTGTGGGAGTTGGAGTGGAGGAAGTGCTAGCTGTCTTGCCGAGCCTTGAGCTACAGGAGGCCTGCTGGCTGGGCACGGGGTCTGCGCTTCCTCCCGGCCATGCTGTGCTTTGTATAACCATGCTTGCCACGTATCTTTGCTGAAGACATATGGACTTGGATCGGATGACCCTGCTGGGTCGGGCTTGTCCTCAAGTACACAGCTGGGAGCCACCTGCTGGAGGTGACACATGGCCCTGTGTGTGTGTGTGTCCTGGGCCATGGGCAGACACGATCTCCTCAGGTAGGAGAGATGGAGAGGTGATATCTCTCAGTGACCAGGACGCAGTCCTTCCAAGTATATCTTTTCCCCAGAGGGAGTTTACCAAACACATGGGTACCGTTCTTGCTACAATAAGGGTATCAGGGGTGACACAGTGCGGCCCACATGCAACGTGCTCTCCGTTAAGTGACCGAAGAGGCTGAAGCATGGCTGCTCTCAGGCCCACCTAAGGTGGAGTACTGAGGAACTCAGCAGAAGTCCTAAGAGATGGCTTCCGGCCCTGTTTTGGGGGGACTACAGCGTTGAATTGAAAGAATTTCAAGATTTTCACTTGGGTGATCATTCAGAGCACGGAAAGTTTAAATAAGTGTCCCACTGAAAGCTTCCTGACCTCTGCCTGGGCCCTCTGGTGACAGGGTACTCCCTGCGTCCGGTGGACACAGCTTCTCACTAGTGGCAAATTTCCCCTTCCAACCAGTGGAAATCCATCCTCAGCTGCTACCCCTTGTTTCTTGCCCGGCATAAAGGCTGGGGCAAGGGGCTGGAGCACCTGGAGCTTCCCTAAGGAGCCCAGTAGACAAGGCCTCAAGCCTCATGTGGCAAGACTGCAGACACCAGGGCTGCACCTGGGAGCCCCCACCCCCAGCAGGCAGCCACGCAGCTCAGCCCCCCCTTTTCTTCTGCCTGCTTCTGTTTCTCATGGGACATCTGAGCTGGTACCCCCTCCCAAGCTCATGGCCTTTATTGCCCTTATGTGACCACCACAGTGTCTGACCCCACAACTGCAGGTTCCGTCTGACCAGTGCAGAAAAACAAAGCTGGAGATGGCGATCATGTATTGAATTTTACTATGCGTTAGGCATGTATTTATATACTGGCTTCATCTTCACGACAACCTTACGATGGGAGAATTATCAGTGGCCCCATTTTACCAATGAAAAAGTTGCACTCTTCCCACAGTTACGGATAGTAAAGGATGAAGCCGGGACTGTCACCCACACAAAAGCCTGGGTCCTGAGTCTGAACTCTTAATTATTTTCACCTTCCTTCTTGTTTCAATCCCCACACCCCAATTTGTTTTTTTT
>PVJA010023553.1:0-32893 GCA_004027025.1 Myocastor coypus | reverse complement strand
AAGAAGAAGAAGAAGAAGAAGAAGAAGAAGAAGAAGAAGAAGAAGAAGAAGAAGAAGAAGAAGAAGAAGAAGAAGAAGAAGAAGAAGAAGAAGAAGAGGAAGAAGAAAGGGTGACCTTCCTAAGTGCCCAAGGTGTGCAGGGAGAACACCCCAGTGCAACAGGGAGGCTCCCCTTGGCTCTGTGGCCTGAGTTCAGCCCTGCAATGATACCAAGTGATGAACTCAAGCTAGAGTTTAGGCTCCTATGTATGACAACCAGAATTGCAAGTACATTGTACATGAATTTATTGAAGCTAATGGGAAGATAATACCACATGTATGACTGTCCCAGAGTTCATTCTGGTCAAATTACATACATGAGGTCCAGTTCATTTGTGGAAACTTGTGTAAGGTTTGAGTGAGGAAACAGCTACTCAAGGTCAAACCACAAAATCTAAGAACAAGCTGTGGCCTGGAGGTTAGAGATTTCGGGTCTTCGTTGTTTTATCTTTGCTTTTCTTAGAATAATAGAAGGGGCATTGTCCCTGGGGCTTTGCCCAAATTCAGGTGGCAATGGGGTGCTTTCCTAGCTCCAGCCCCAGGTCTGCTGCTACTGCCTTCTGCTCTTCTGCAGGGGCCCCATCTGTGGCCCCACCAGCGGCTTGTGCCATTTCACATGCTCACTCTGTCCCTCTCCTCCCCGATCACACCTGTGCTCCCA
Organism: Myocastor coypus; assembly: GCA_004027025.1. Classification (NCBI taxonomy): domain Eukaryota; kingdom Metazoa; phylum Chordata; class Mammalia; order Rodentia; family Myocastoridae; genus Myocastor; species Myocastor coypus. The sequence goes on along the minus strand of PVJA010023553.1, from coordinate 32,193 downwards.
TCTTACAGTCTGGATTTTTTTCAACTCCTTCCCCTATTTATGTTTATTTCAGCCTTCCCTGGCATGATAAAGAGAAGTTTTACTATCTTAAATTCAATTGATGCAAATAAAATAGTATTAACAAGTATAGCATATGATCATTTCAGTCCTATTATTGCCAGGGAAATAATCTTCTTGAGACTTTTTTGACCTTGGAGTCTTTATTCTTGTATAGACTCTCGAAAATCCTGAAGAACTGTGATGCCTAACTGTACTAGGTACTGAATCTAAGACATTCATAAAGCATGGGACATTATGAGCGCAGTTATCTTTTTTTTTTTTTTTTTTTTTTTTTTTTTTTTTTTTTTTTTTTTTTCAGATCTAGGAATTGAACTCAGGCCCTTGCACTTGCCAGGCAAGCACTTATTCTACTGATCTATCTCCCCAGCCCTACCACACTTATCTTTATGCACTTTCTTCAGGGCAATGGCACAGTCATGTACCCAAAAATTCCTCCTCTCCCCTGCCAGAAGATTCAGTTCCTTAGTGCACAGGTCCTAGTTCCTGTTCTAGTTCTGGTTGCTTTTGTCTCTTAGAAAAGGCCTATCACCGTGATGCATAGCTGGTCGCTATGGCACACATTCTATAAATGAGGTCCCAATGGACAAGCCATTCTGCTTCAGTATCTCCTGCTTGCCTATCTCCTATAAGCCCTAGGCCTCTAGAGATCAGGGCATGGGAATGATCCCAATCAGTGTCCACTGACATAGATAAACCTGCCTCCAAATCCTGGGTGTTGTGATGTTTCTGCTTGCCACTGCAATCTAACCTATGCAAAAAGCTGCTGCATGCTTGAGACAGATTGAGAAGGGACAATAATTAATGTTTTGTTATTATTATAAAACCACTCAGCTCAGAAATCCCTAAAACATACTTTGAGAAGCCTTAGTGTAGTATAATAAATGCTAAATGAGTCTGGCATAGAGAACTGTGAAATGTGTTATCTCCTTGCATCTGATTATGTTCTACAGCCTCTTGTGAGTTATGTGAGCGTTTGATGTGTCAGTTTCCTTAGTATTTACCTTAACTATTTTATGAGAATCAGACAACTGATTCTGTAAGAAGGGGATAATTTTAGTCTTAACTTCATAATCTTGTTAAAATGTGTTAAAATCTTTATAGAAATGAGGTAACGTGTGTTTAGCATTGTGCTTGGCACATAGTCGAGATGTCAGGAGGTGTTTGAGAAACAGATCAGACCAGATATGCCACCTAGACTTTTGCTGCATTTTTGAGCTAGGTGGCCTTATTATTTCCTATTGTTATGTGTCTTGTCTGGACAAGTTAACTAGGGCCAAAGAAATGCTTTCTGCAGCAAACCCAAATAGGACAAGTGCGGACAGATCACAACTTTTTATTTCATAAAATATCCCTTGAGTATTTTTATGTTTCAGCTTGCTGAATATTGAAGGCTCCTTTTTCCTTTTCTATCAAAGCAAGTCAGGAAGAAAGACCGTCCTAGAGGTTGTAATAATATCCGGGGAACACTACTGGATGCAGATCCCAAAGTCTTGCCTCTTAGGGCCCAGCTTTACGACTCTCTGGCTACAAGAGCTGGGCTAGTGGACCAGGCTTCATGAGCCTTATTTTTTACCTGTGTAGTGGGTATATGCCTGTGTTCCTATTTCCTACTTATAAGTGTATCAAGAAAATATTGCAGGTCAGTGATATAAAACCTTTTAGAGACAAGTACCCAAACTGTAATCCCCACTCCCTTATCTAGCACAAAGTGCTGACAGTGCAATGAAACCTGAATGCTGAGGTTTTAGTTTAGAAGAAAACAACTCATACATTAACATCTTGTATCTTAAAAGAAAAACAGCATGCATGCCATAGGTACACAACATGCTACTGTAGGGCTCTGCAGAAATAAAAGGAACAAATAAGATTCTCACATTATTATTTTTGCTTCAGTAATCACTAAATAAAATAGCTATGATTTAAAAAATAACTTAATCTTTTGAAAATAACAAGCATAGACAAATATAAAAATACCATGTGATAAAGTACATACTGACTTATCGCCACCTTTAGCAATGATTAACTCAAACATAACCCCATGTCATCTGTAGTCCCCCCCACTTCTCTCTCCTACCATAGATGATTTTAAAGCAAATATTAGACATTATATAATTCTCTTTCATTTCTAAGTATATAGTGTGCATCTATAAAGATAAGGACTCTTTAAAAACATATTTGCAATATTATTGACACCTCTAAAATAATTTTTATTTCATATGAACAGTGTTCGGATTTCCTTGGTTAACTTACTGCTTTCTTTCTAGTTTGTTTATTTAACCAAAATCAAAGTAAGATCCATATGTTGCAGTTGGTTGACATATCTTTTAAATCTCTTCTTAATCTATAATCCCCTATACATAAGAAAAATCTTTTCTTTCAAATTCTGCTTTTAGGAGAAAAGAGGAAAGTCTGACCACATAGAGATCCTCCAGATGTTAACTTTAGGGGAATTAAATAAGTTATTAGATATTTCAGATTTCTTTTTATTATGTTTATGATAATCATAATGTAAGATCTTTGTTTATATTATGTCTAGAGCTTATCCCACAGTAGTAGTAGTAGTAGTAGTAGTAGTAGTAGTAGTAGTAGTAGTAGTAATTTGCCTATTTGGTTTTGCTTTTGCAAATTCTCCTAAATTATTTTTACATTTGGAGGAAAGTTTTATTATTTCCATTGTACAGATGAAGGAGTTAAGTGACCTAGTGAACTGTGTAGCCAACTAATAATTGACAAAGCCAGAATGTACACTTAAGTTTGCCTGAATCCAGAGGATTATCATCCAAAGTTTGTCATACCAGCTCTTTTCCTCCTCATATGTCAGTGACGTTTACATAAAGGAGTAAATAACTTTCTTTCTTTTGGCAGCTGGCGATTTGCATTTTACTTACTGCTTGCTATTGCTGGAGTTGTATTTCTTTATGATGTAAGTTGTCTTTTTGATATCTTTAGAATTTGCCTTTAACTTTTAAAATTCTTGACTGTGGATTCTTTAGGATATAATCTCAGTAGATAATTGATTTTAGAGATTTCTCTTGAGATTCAAAAGTTCTTTTAAAATTATTTTATTATTATAGCTGTCTTAAGATACATTTACCTCTAAAAATGCAATAATTGAATGAATTGAAGAATAATTGTTTAGTAGATTTGCTGTTTGAAATAATTTTTTTTTAAATGAGACAGTCGTATTTACTGATCTCAGATTGATGGGTATTTCATATGGGTGTTACATAGGACTAGGAATAAATACTTACAAAGGGTGAAATATATACAAGAGAAACAATAGGAATATGTAAAAATCAGTCTTCCTATGCATCTTTGCCCCTGAAAAGCAACATCAAGAGCAGGTGGTATTTTCTGAAGCAATTAGCCTTTGATTCAGATAAATTTAATTCTCTGTTGGTCCCTATTTTCACAGAAACCTTGGGCATATGACCTGTGGGAAGTTTGGAGTGGCTACCCCAGACAGGTGAGTACCCTGTTATAACTGCTGCCTGTCTTTAATCTCCAGGCTACTAGGACCGTCCCTTAGTTAAGGCTTAGTGTCCCTTCCTGCTCTTTGTAAGTACCAGTCAACTTCTGCTTCTTTCCCCTCCCGGGCTTTCTAGCTCTCATTAAACCATGACTTGTCTCAGTGCTGTAATTTGTGCAGTTAACGAGATACATGTTTACGGTTAAATCTATTACTTACCACTTACCTTTGTGCCGCCTGATGGACTTCCTTTGTACTTCTGTCTAGCTTTTCTGTGGGATAGTGAAGCTTCTTTAAAAATCACTGTTCCCTTATGACTTTCCCTTTAGAATACACCATAGAGGCTGGGGATTTAATTCAGTGGTGGAACATTTGCCTGACAAGCATGAGGTCCTGAGTTCAATTCCCAGGACTCCCTCAAAATAATCCATAGACCTGCCTCCTTTAAAAAATGTAAGGCCTTGTAAACCATTGCTCTTACTGCTTCATAAGTTAGTGAAGTTACTCTTTCCAGACATTTATTGCTTCCTGCATTTCTGGGCTCCTGTATGAGCTTATTATTATTGTGGTGAAATAAGTCCCACTTGTTATATTTTTAATAATAGATCTGTTGGGTTTTGTTTGGCTGAAAATGTTATTATTTAGCCTTTACTTTGAGAAATTTAATAAAAGAACTTTATTGAACTAAAATCTGTATACCATACAATTTGCAAACCGAAAGTCTGAGAGTCAGTAAATTTTAGCACATCGACAGAGTGGTACAGTGACGACCACAGTCAAATTTAGGTCATTTTTTGTTATCCCTAATAAAAGTATTTTAGCTACTAGCTATCAACTCCCAATCCCTTGCCTTTATTTTTTTAATGACTTTTTACTAGGTGTAAAATTATAGGTTAGCAGTTATTTTCATCAGCACATTAAAGATGCTGTTCCATTGTCCTTTGAATGTCATCTTTTTTTTTTTTTTTAAGAATTCAGCTATCACTCTGACTCTTGCTAGTTTAAGATGCTATGTCTTTCCTAACTTATTTTCATGCTTTAGCTTACCTTTCAGCTGTTTGTTATAAAATACACAGATTCAATTTTCTTTGAATTTATGCTACTTAGAGTCTACGGTACATCTGAACTTACTATGTTGAGGCAGTTTGGAAAAATTTTAGTTATTGCTGTTCCTTCTGTTCCTTCCTCTCTTTACTCTTCTAGAATTCCAGTTACAGTATGCTAATATCCCAAACCTTTATGCTAGGCATCATAGGTCTCTTACACTTTTAAAAATATTTTCTATCCTTTCACCTCTGTGTGTGTCAGTCATTAGGAAACAATTCTTTACTGGTCTCTTGCTTTTCTGCACAACATTTGAAGGGAGACACTGACTGCCTTTTGTTCTAGACTGTATTTTCAAAGTTGTTTGTAAGCAAACAGTCCGAGATGATTTAAATGTCTCCCTCCGGAGAAAAAAGTAGACATGTTGTAAAAGATTCAGGTTCCCTAGCTCAGGATTCCGCTCATGTAAGACAGTCTACAATATATGCAGTTGTCCTTTGATGCCTTGTGAGAATTGAGGATGAGAGAACTGGCCAAAATACTGCAGATACCCCAGCTACTATTATTACTATGAATTATGTAGTGCTCTTTAGCTTTGGCCTAGGAGTTGCCTATCTACCAGGAGCATCTATAAAACTTATGGAAGACTAACTTGTTTGCTTGCAAGTAGGATAAAATCACAGGCATTTTGCAGCTTCCTGTGTCCTCCAGTTCACTGACGCTTTTGCCAGCAAAGTCTAATCTGGTGTTAAACACATTCTTTGAGTTCTTAATTTCATTTCTTGTTTTTTTCAGTTCTCAAACATTAATTTTTTAATGGGTTTCTGTTCTCTACTGAAAAATTTCCATGTTTTAGTCTGTTTTTGAAGTTATTTTAAAGTCTGAGTATAGGGACCCGGTGGGATGGCTCAGTGGTCTAAAGCGCCTGCTTGGGAAAGCTCGGGTAGCTTCAGGGACCGCGGTTTGATCCCCGGCACCACATGCCGCGCAAGCCCCACCCTCAGGGTGGGCTGAGCCGGCCATAAAAATGAGTGAATAAATAAACAAAGGTTCTGAAACAAAAAAAATAAATAAATAAAATTTAAAAAAATAAAAATAAACTCTGAGTATAGTAAATCTTGATTACCTTTAGGTCTTTGTTCCTCTTCACTCCTGTCTTCATCTCCTTTGTAGTTTTTGATTGAATGGCTGGCATTGTATACAGAAAAATATAGATGGCCAGAGTATTATTTTCCTTCTGAGAGGATTTATTTCCCCTTATGTTAGATGTTGGAGTAGATCATGTGATTGATCTGGTTTAGTGTGGACCACAGTCTTTGTGAGGGTCAATGTATTTCCAATTTACACATTTCCTAGAGTGTCTCTCTTTGGGTTTAGATAAAAGATTACAGTGCCTACGTTGTCTTCCTTTTGTTGGTTGGCTTAAACATCAGCTTGCTTCCTGGCACTATGAGATAACTAAAACGCCTGCTTAGCTTCTGCTGTTTCTTAGTTTCTGGGCATTAAGAAAGTAAATTGGAAAATGCAGAATTTGTGATCCATGTAGTTGCAGGTCTTTTTGGCTTTATTCCACTTAAGGTTTGTAGTACTTATTGAATAAAAGGTTCACTTGAAATGGTTTATTTTAAACATTTTTTCTTTGGGATCTTTACTTCACAGGTTGTGGACACCTGGGTTGCTCTCTTATACCTGCAAACAGATACTTTCCCCCTCCTTTTATCCAGATTATAAGTTGTTCTAAGATTAACCTCACACAGGCTTGTTTATCATAGAAGAAAGGAGAAACCCTGTTGTCCTTTTATGGCCTTATCAAGAATGATATATTCTTTAAGAACAAAAAAATTAGTTCTTTAGTGTATTAGCTTCAGTGGAGAAGAATCAAAGACTTCTTAGATTCTTAGAAGAATATAAGACCAGATGATCTAAACATTATCTAGGCCACACTCCATCCTACTGTCTTCTATATCTAACCTACTCATTTCTTCTCAGGCATATTAGCTATCTATTGGTGCATAGCAAGCTGTCCCCAGTTTTTCTTGCATATTATTTGGGTTGACAAATTAGACTAGGCTCAACTCAGCAGGTTTGCTCTGGGGTATCAGCCAACTTCTCTAAGGCACTGTAGTCAGTACCTGGCCATCATTCGAGTTTTTACCAGTGGTCATATCAGTCCACTTCCTTACAGCTTCTCCAGCAGGTTAGTTCAGGTTTCTTCCATGAGATATCTCCACTTGTATCATGCTGGCTTCTGTCCCTAGCCTACAGACCAGGTTCAATTCAGTCGGTAAGGGAAGCGCTGATACAGGGTATGGATACCAGGAGGCGACATTTAGTTTAGCATCCCGGTGACAGACAAGCTACGTCTAATAACTTACCTACTGTACAAGTATTAAGGGACATATTAGCAATGGAAGTTTAAGCCTTTTATAGAGTCCTCAAATAATTGTACATGCTTTATTACTTCTGACACCCAGACTATTACCAGAAAAAAAGATTAAGACATCAGAAATTCAGTAACAGTCAGGAAGCTTTAAGCAAGGTAAAACATAGGACCAATGGAACAGACTTCTGATTGTTGCTAAATACCTAATTTTACATTGCTTTAAATTTAGCTCCAGTTGAGTTAAAGATAAGGCAATTGCTGTAGCAGCTTTTTCAAGCAAAACATTTGACTTGATTTTGGAATATTTGGCTATCATTTTAGAACAAAATACAAGAATGTTGTCTCCAGTCCCTTTTTGGAAATTGAAATGTGAATTGCTGTCATTTTATAGAATGTTTTGGATTAAAAATAGGTGTCAGGGCACTAAAGAAAGTTGTTCCAAGGTGACATTTAAAGTGACCAATACTTTTCTTCCCCTCAGCCCTTACTGCCGTCTCAGTACTGGTACTACATGTTAGAAATGAGTTTTTATTGGTCTCTCACATTCAGCCTCAGCAGCGATGTCAAGAGGAAGGTAAGAGTATTATTCACAAGTGTCTTTGTCAGTTTTTTCAAGTATTTATTAGCATGGGAGTTTAGTGTGTTTTAATGCACAGAAGAAAAGTGTTAGCTGTGGTTATTCTGCAGCCACTTCTGGCTGATGAAAAAACTACTGTATAAAATTCTTTTGATGTTTTCAAAGGTCTTAAAACAATTTTTCCTTGGGCCGGCAAGATAGCTCAGCAGACTAAAGCATCTGCTTGAGCCAGCATAGGACCACAGTACCATTCAAGCACCACAGGCTGTGCCAGCCCCACTCCCAGGGCAAGCTGAGCTGGCTAGAGTCTGGGCATAGTGGTGCACACCTGTAATCCCAGCACTGGGAAGGCTGAAAGCAGGAGGATCACCATGAGTCTAAGCTACATAGTGAGACCCTGTAACAATCAATTACATAATTTAAAAAATAATTCCCTTTATTTATCAGTATCCTTTCTCAGAAACCTGGCTTTAAGCATTTTAGCTTTGCTTTCTTCATAGGGAAACTGAGTCACAGACATACTAAATGCCATTTCAGGTCACAAATTCCAACATTTCAGAAACTGCTTGGTGGGCTTCCTTTCTGGTCCAGCAACCTATGTTATGCCACGAATTCACCCCCAAGATTTCCTCATGTATGTTTGCAAAGCAGGTTAAATGATGAATAACCTTGGCCTGTACTTCATATGCTATGCCTAAGGCAAAAGTCAGGCAGGTAACAAACTTATGTGATCAACAAAATCAAGTTTAATTCAACATTAGTTAAAATAAATCTGACTTAAGTGATAGTGGAGTGGTCAGGGTTTCTCATAGTGAGGTCCACTGTGCTCCAGTGAACATCCTCAAAGAAAACTAATGGAATCTAAGAACATTCTATGAAAAAAGTCTGATAGAAATTATATCTATTTTCATATAACTAAATAATAGCTATAGTTAACTGTTACTAAATTTAGGCTAAGGATAAATTGAAATTCAATGGATTGAGTCTTTTTTCCTCAAGGGATAGAAAGGAAAATATTTATTTTTGAAAAGTGTTCCCAGATAGGTAAGTTGATTTCATAGTATTTGATTTCCTTTTTACTACTTGCAGGAGCCTGGAGCTCCTTTTTGAAAATTAAAGCATATGGTTTATGTTTTATAGATGCATTTCTTCAGAGACATAAAACCACTGGGAGGTTGCTGGATCATGCCTCAGCCATTAGCTGTCTGGGTTTGGACCCCTGACTTTATCATTCACTAACATACTTAGCTAGTAGGTTATTAAACTTCATAAAGTTGGTTTTCTTACTTATAAAATGGAGCTAAAACTAGTTTCTATGTCTTCAGGTTGCTGTGAGGATTAAACGAGTGAATCTATAGAAAATACTTCCTGGGTTACAGCAAGTGCTCAAAATGAGCTATTATTATGTCATGTTTACTCTTTCAGTTTGGCTTGATGGAAACTGCAACCTTTATATTAAAAACATTTTATTGAAATATTCCAATCATATAGCTGAACCATGGAAATTATACAGTTCAGTAATTTCTAATGTGGTCACAGAGTTATACAGTTATCACCAAAGTCAGTCTTAGGACATTTTCACCACCCCTAAAAGAAATCCTGGACCTGTTGGCAGCCACTCTTCACATTTCTCCAGCCTCTGGCAGCCATTAACTTGCTGTCTCTATAAATTTACTTTTTCTAGATATGTCAGTTCATATAAACTGAATCATGCCACATGTGGTCTTTTGCACCTAGCTCCTTTTGTGTAGCATAATATTTTTAAAGTTGGCCTATGTGTGTTGTATGGCAGTAACTTTCTTCTTATTGCTGAATAGTAGTCCATTGTGTGAATATACCTCATCTTGTTTATCCATTTAATGGTTGACAGACATCTGGGTTCTTTCTTCAGTTTGACTATTATGAGTAATATGGTGAATATGCATATGTTGGTTTTTATGTAAGCTAATGTTTTCATTCACATAGATGTGGGATTGCTGGCCATATGATAATCTCATGCCTAGCTTTTTGAGGAACTACCAGAGTGTTTAACAAAATAGCTGCACTATTTTATATTGCTGCTGGCAGTGTACAAGGGTTCTAGTTGCTCCATATCCTTGTCAACACTTGTCATTATCCCCATTTTCTTATACCTCTTCAAGTGAGTGTGAAGTGGCATCTCCTTGTGACTTTGGCTTGCATTTCCTAATGGCTAATGAGGCTGAGCACCTTCTCATGTGCTAATTGCTTGTCTGTCTTCTTTGCAAAGAATCTTTATGTTGTGATGCTCCATGATGGTAATTTTCCTTAACTTTGATTTTCTGATACATTGAATAGGCTCTAGTTTTTTTTGTATACAATGAATTACTTTAAAGGTTGTATAGTTTTATTATACCATTTGTTCCTTCTAACACTGAGCAAGGAATATACAGTACATGTAAATGTGCACAATGCACAAGAATGTGCTTGTATGTGGATTTGGTGTGTGTGTCTGTGTGTGTGTGTATGTATGTACATAGGTCCGGTGTGTCAGCGGAAAGAGCAACAGATGTTAGGAGTTAGGTGACAACTTTTCAGTGTAGTCTTAAAGTTAAATGACTTAATCAGGATTATGCTCATCTTAGCTCCCTCATTAGAGTTGGGTTTAAAATGAAAGTGAAAGAGTTTTGAAAATTTCAAAACATGCAAATGTAAGTTATTGGTATTATGATGATTGACTCCAGTGACTGGAACGTGACTGCATTTGTTTAATGGCTTCCATTTTTCTCTTGTTATGTAGGACTTTTTAGCTAATGTTGTTCACCACCTGGCTGCCCTTAGTTTGATGAGCTTCTCTTGGTGTGCTAATTATATTCGCAGTGGGACCCTCGTGATGATTGTGCACGATGTGGCTGACATCTGGCTGGAGGTACGTGCTCATCGTTAAAAAGACAATAATGCCACAGGCTGGGCTTATGTCATTTCTCGGAGAGGGAATTATCTGTGAGCGATTGGACAGGATTTGGGGTCCTGAAAACACCCAAAGGTTGAGAGTGTCTCAGGGCTCCTAGCTCCTCCAACATGAGAGAAGTAGGATGTCTTGTCTTATATTTCCATACCTCTTCATGGTGTTAACGAGAAGTCAATATGTGGACTCCATTTAATGGAGGTGTACTCTGGTGCCAGCTCAGAAAGCAAAATGAGATATTTAAGGAAGAAAAAAACCACAATTTTTCAAAACAAAGATTTGGTCTTTGCCATTCTGTGTTCTCACCCTTGAATGGCACCATCTACTCACTTAAACCAATTTTCAAATGCCCCCTGGATCCCACACTGGCTACCCGATCCTCCTGCATCCCCATTCCTGGCTTTAAGAAATGCAAGCTCATTTTTTAATAAATGGTAGTCATTTTCTAAAGGAGAAGGAGGACTTCCGTTGTTTTTTGATGCGTTAAGTTGGACTAGAGTCTGCCTAGTCCTATACCACACAACATATGAGGAACAAAGCAGCATTAGGATTGTAGTTTCTACCAGCTTCTGTGATACACTGGTTCCTGTTGATCTTGAGGCTCTGAGTGTTTTTTTCCTCTCACAGCTGCGTCTCCTGCTCTATTTAGAGCAACATTTCCCAGAATCTTTTAGTTTTTTGTTTTAATATACTCATTTATAATGGACCTAGGAAAAATGATGCTAACCAGCATCATGTTTGGATTGCTTTTTGGACGTCTAATAATTGAGTATAGGTTGATATGGAAGAAATTAAATTTAATAGAATCTTGTTCCTCTATCTCAAGGCTCAGCAAACTTTTTTGATAAAGGGCCAGACAGCAAATCTAGCTTTGTGGGTTATATGTGATCCCTGTCACATATTTTTCTTTGTTTTTTTTTTTTTTCTTTCAGTTTTTATGTCCCTTTAAAATGTAAAAGCCATCCTTAAAGGCCAACATACTTTAGCCATGGGGTGGACTGTAATTTGCCAAACCCTATTTGAGAAATAACCAGAAATTATTTAAAGCCATTTCAAAGCAATGAGCCACTGTTAAAATATTCTTTGTGTACGGATGTTGTTTCTCTTTTTTCTGTAATCCTAATTAGATATATAAATATCATTCTAAAGGTCAAGTTTATTGCATGTGCTTCAGGGCATCAAATGGCTTAGCAAAGGAAGGTCTATGCCAGCTATTCCATGTGCTGCTTTCTGAACGCAGCCATCTCTGTTATAATTACCTCCTCCTCTGATTGTATCTCACTACCCTGACTGAAAATTAAGACCACATTGACCCTCACTTGCATGTTTTGTACTAGTCTGTTGTTTCTAAAGGCTCTTATCGGATTGCCATTAGTGTGTATCCAACGTGAAAACAGTTCCATTGTGTTATTAAAGGGGAATTATGTGTTCAGACAAATGTTGGGTTTTCCCCACCCGCTGTCTTCTACCCTGTCAAGGGCACAACTAATCCCTAAGAGCCTTGGGCAAATCACTCACTGCTTTGTTTTCTACCTCCAGTTGTAACAGGAGAAGTCTGTCTATCCCTTTGGGTGTATTGTGAAGTCTGGCTCATTACTGTTTGAATATGTTCTGAGGTTCTTAGGTAAAAAATAGAAGAAAAATAAAATTTCAGACTTAGAGGGCCTTTCATGGATAAACTACACAAACAGGCTTCATGTTCTTAATGATCATGAATCATTCTTGGTTCAGAAGTCATGGTCTAACTTGAGGTTCAGTACATAGCCCCATACTATCCATCCATGGTTGATATGGACTTTTTTTTTCGTATTCTTACAAGGGTACATGCCTTATAGCTTCCCCAAAGAGTTATTTTAGGGTTTGCCCTGTCAATCAAATTTTGATTGAATACAGCCATGGTACCATTTTGCCCATTTAGATCTTCCTTGAGATGAAGCTAAATAAGCTTTCATATTCTTCAAGACATTTGGGAGTACATTTCTGGGCTCTTTCTTTGTAAGTAAACAGCTCTTACCCATGAGCTTTTGCCTTCTCTGTGTATTTTCCTGGTCCTTTTATTTACCACTAATTCAAGTTGGGTCTAGGACCCAGGACACTAAGTGTATCCTGATGCTATAGAAGAAGCGCTGCCATCTGGTATCTCATGCTCACACAGTCCCAAGTGTGCACTTTTTGCCCAAGAGTGCTATTTTGCCCTCACAAGTGGGCTTATGGAGATTCTCATGCTGGTGCACATGGTAGCTTCCTACTTGACCTAGTCATTGATCTTACAAGTAGCTGCCCAGTCCATTCCAGTCACTCCCAAGTGCTGACCTTTGCTCCCATGCTGTCCCTACCTACCAAGGAGTCTAGTTATCTAAGTCATCAACTGAAACTGTTCTCTTGAGCCCTGTGCCACCTCATGGGATGGCCATGTCTTGACCTCATGGTAAGTATGGAAATTGCAGCATAAACCCTTCCTGGAGTGCATATTTTTTGCCTTCCAAGAAGGGTCTTGAGCCTGCTGGGTGATATCAGTTCTGAAACTGCCCAAGTCCAAGCCATGCTCTTGAGGGATGGTTTTCTCCACCATAGCTCACTTCCTGTCCTCTCCAGCTCCTAGCCATCATCACTCTCCCACTTCCGCTGCACTGGGTAATGTAGTAAGATATCCTCAGCAGTCAACCTTACAATACCACATCCAACATCCTTTTCTGTAATTCTTTTTATTTAATGCAGATAATATGAACAGTACGAACTAGCATAAAATAAGAGAAAATCAAATGTTTAAAACTTTACTTTGACCAGGTCAGACCCCCAAAGAGTTCCCTGTTGGCACCTCTCCTGTCACGTGCCCTAAAGTACCCTCCTTGGCTGCAGCCTTCCCAGCCCCACCCACATGGCACTCCTATCTCAGCCTTTCCTTAGTTCACGCTTCTCCCAGGCAAATGGAAACTTTAACACCAAAGCAGAATGCAGCAGGCTAAGATTGATTATGCTAACTTCAATTCTTTTTTAAAAATGAGTCATATTTCAGTCATTTTAACATATCTTTAAAAGACGTTCTATTACTGAAAGTTGCAAATACAGCATAATAAAGTTTGATGGACTTCCCCACTATTTTGATAGAGTATGGCCAGTATGTTCAATCTATGATGCCATCTATACTCCTCACCTTCCTCAGGTTGAAGCAAATCTCAAATATCTTATTTAACTTATTAATTTTTAAAGTCTATGCTATCATTTTGTCTAAATGCATTTTCCTTTCTTTTTAGTCTGCTAAGATGTTTTCTTATGCTGGATGGAAGAGAACCTGTAACATCCTGTTTTTAATCTTCACCATCGTCTTTTTCATGACTCGCTTCATTATTTTTCCCTTGTGGTAAGTAAACAAGGTCCCATACCCACCCTTGGTCAAGGGTGTGCTGAGGTGGCTGTGGCGTGCTGTCATGGTCAAAGCGTGTGGGCATTGCCCTCTTACATTCATCTTCAGTTATTTGTACCAGGTTCAGTCGACAAAAAGACTCTAAAGAACCATTATGGGGGGATCTTTTTTGTGGGGGTGCTGGAGATTAGCCATTTTTATAGGTAATTCCCCCAGTGTGGAAAAGGCTCCTTACACAGGGAGATGGAAAATATGTGACCCAGTGGGTGAGCAGCGGCTCCTGCTCTACATCTTGTTTCATAAATAAGGTTCTTTTTTGTAACAGTGGTTCCAGTTACTCAGTGAAAAGCCACCAGCCAGTCACCAGGCCACTGGAAGAAATGCACACTCTGTGTTGTAGGAATTGCAGTCACTACCTAGCACCAGGCACTGGAGGAGGTTGTTTAAAAATCTTGACTTCACTCTACGTGACAAATGACAGCTAGGTTCTGTCACTCCCACTTCACGATGGGGGAACTGATGCTTATGCCACTCTCTGTTGCCACTGATCCTGCCAGTGATTCAGGATCACTTATTGTCTGTTGATCAGTTTGGTAAGCTGACTCAACTGTGTGCTGGTAATGAAGGACATGACACTGTCTTGTAGGACAGACCTTCCATTGGGAAGCATATTTCTCCATTTGTTAAGTGACAGAAAAGAAAGATTGAAGGACACTGGTTTGAAAGAACAGCTCTTCACCAACAGTGATGTAGGCCTGTCCTGGAAGCTTCAGAGCCTCTCCATAGAAAAATCAGTGCTGTTGATGACCCCAGGATCCAGGGGAGACAGCTGGAGCCTCTGCTGCTTGGCCTCCTTCCTAGGTGGATGGGTCGCACCCGTGGTCAGCACCTAGGGCAGTGTGGCCAGTGAGGTCAGCAGGAGCTGCTCCCACTTGATAGGCAGATACGTTTTTGTAAGCTACCATGAGGAATCATGCTGAGGCATTTTGTGAAGAAGAGAAGCCCACAGCAGCGATTTCGTTCATGGGTGCAGCCAAGCCTGGTCACAAGCCTTGGTACCTTTTGTACCTGAGTGTGGTCTTGGCAAGGTTAGTAAGAGCATTGCTCTGTGCCTCAGGTTTGTCACCAGTTAGTTGGAAATAAGTGTTGACGTGAGGCTTACCTGAGGCAGTAGGTGTGCAAGCTCTAGAGAAATGTCTGGTGCTTACTAGACTCAGTGAAGGCTGTTATTAAAGTTATTCATTCTCAGAATTTGAGGCATAATCTACAGCCAAATCCAAGATATGTATCTTAGACTGTGGTTAGTAAATCACATTACTGTCACTTTTTCTTTGATTGAGCAGGGATGTTTATGAAATTATACATTGTATGTTAGCTATTATTATTACTGCTACTAGGAGGGAACCTGAGGAATCATGCATGCTAGGCAAATGCTACTAAGGCTCTCCTGCGACCCTTGATAGCAATTGTGCAAGGATAAACATTGACCTGTAGATAACAGTGGGGTACAGCTCTTCAGTGTGACTTGCATGACCCTGTAAGCTTAGTAGACCCTGTCATCATGTGGTGATGGCACTACATGCTTCAGCTGTCTGTGGCTGCGTAGCAGAGCATCTGCAAACCTGGTGGCTAAGGGAGTGGATAAATCCATTCAGGGCCAGAGGATAAATGTCTTAGGCATTCAGGGTCTCATAGCTTTTGCTATGTATTTTTCTTTGTTTTGTTTTTCATTACATTTTTCTTTAGAAAAATGTCTAGTGCTTACTAAAGACTCAATGAGTACGTCTTTAAAGTATACCGAACCAAGTGCTGGGGAGATAGCTCCGTGGCACAAGTGCCTGCCTGGCAAGTGCAAGGTCATGAGTTTGAACCCTGGTCCCGCAAAAAAAAAAAAAAAAAAAAAGTATACCGAACCATACTTAGTCCACATAGCTGTCCAAAATTATGTTGCAAGCTAAGTTTTCTCCCACAGACCTCTGTTAAAACATCATTTGTTGCTTGCCAGCATCCCTCCTGGTTCTCAGAGGAGATGGCTGCAGCTGGGTGGGTTTCACTCAGGGTTTCTAACATGGTTACAACCAAGTGGTGGCTGGACAGCCAGTCAGATAGTGGTTAGAGGTAGAATCTTCTTCCAGCCTTCCTCAGCCATGTGGTTAAGTAGCACATGTAAAAGCAGGTGTACTGATTGGTTGCTGGCTGGGACTTGGACTAAGATGCTCAGCTAGGATGCCTGCAGAGGCCTCTCCACATGAGCTTGGCCTCCTCGCAGCATGGCAGATACATTTCTGGTAGGAGTCTCTTTTCTGTTTGGTACTAGAAATTGAACTCAGGACCTTGTGCTTGCCAAGCAGGCACTTGTGGAGCTAAGCTACCTCCCTGGCCCCAAGTATGAACCTCTTAAAGAGCTCTAGGTAGACACCGAATCTCCCTCTGTAAGCCAGCCTCAGAAGGCACCTTGTGTCACTTTGTATCTTGTGTTCTTCAGTGGACCTAGATCCTGAAGGCCCTGACCATTTTCAAAGGAAAGAAAAGCAAACTCTCTTTCTTGGAAGGCATAGTTTCACAGAATTGGTGGATGTGCTATTAAAGCACACTCCATGGAACCCTCAGTCCAGAGAACTCTGAGAATCTTCTACAGAGTTGCTGCTGGCATTGTCATTGGATTTAGTAGGAAGAACATTCCCCTGTGGTATCTCAAACAAGCAGCTCATTCCCCTGCCAACATGTCTGGATTTCAAGAAAAAATTAGTTACATGCGTTTGAAATTTTCTTGCTGTTGACACTGAGTTCACCAAGCCATTGCCATCTTTAGGGAGATGAACTGCAAGGAAAAACAAAATACTAACATATCTGATTGTGTGGTTTTTCTCTGGGTAAGAATACTTTTGTAGCAACAGTGACTGATTCTATTTGGAAGGCTTTGCAAAACTTCACCAAGACATTAGAAGTTTGGAGACCAGTTTTCAATAAACTTTGAAAAACCAGTCACCAGTTTGCTAAAGTCCATCTGTCGGTAAGGGAGTTTCCTTCAGCCGCAGTGTACTGCTCCAGCTTAGTCTCTTATCAATTCATTTTTTAAAAAATGTATTTATTTTTATGTATTTTGTACAGTCTCACTGTGCAGCTTGGACTTGTGGTGATCCTCCTATTTTCAGCCTCCCCAGTGCTTAGGATTACATTGCCAGTCTTTATGGCCAGTTTAGCATGACCAGGACTAGTGCAGTTTGTGGTGCTGGGGACCAAACCCTGGTCCCTGAGCTTGCCTAAGCAGATGCTTAGTCTGCTGAGCTATCTCTCTAGCCCACTGGGATCACTTCAAGCATGTTACACTGTCACATTGGTGATATCGGAAAGGAAATTTAGTTTCTTGTTATCAGCCTGGTGCTAACTATCCATCCAAAGCTTGTAAGCCTGTAGATTCATTTTTTAAGGGCATTTAATATAGTCCAGATTTGTTGGGAAATCGCCATGAGCAAAGTGCTGTGCATCTGCACATCTTCACAGGTGTGTCTTGAAGCCGGCACAGATGTAACTGTAGCTTACTCAAGGCTCAGGCATTTGCCAGAGAGGCAGCTCAGAGGCACAGTACCTGCCCAGCAAGTGCAAGGTTCTGAGTTCAATTCCTGGAATAAAAAAGACTCAGACATTTGAGAGGCACTGTGGAGTAGCATGTCAATCCAATAGCTCTGTGCTTCTTCCTAACTGCTTTTGATGTACAATTCTGTTAAGATACACATGAGAGAAAACTACCTGGGGTGGTGTGCATTTCAGATGTGTCTGAAGGCCTTAGGAAAAGAGCCAGAGCCTCACACTATGAATGTCTTGGTTCACCTTTCCCTTCCCCAGGCCACAAGCATGTTTGTCTTCTGTTTCCCTATCTCATTTCTGCAGTGGCGCCTCCTGATTTCCTTTCCTGCTGTGTCTGATGATCCTGTTTATCTATTTCTCAGTGTCAACACAAATCAGTTACATTGATTTTCTATATATTATTTCATTAAATTAGGCATAAACTCAAATTGGCATAGGTCAAATTGCTTTAATTGCCTGGTGATTGAAATCATTTATATTTTTATTCCAAACCATTTAATCTCAGGTTTGTATTTTTCACATGATATTCCCAACTACTGTTTTCAAGTAACTTATGTATTTTTGAATTAGACAAATGACACCAGAGAGACATTAGGGTATGAAGACCTTGCCAAGCCCAGCTAAGTGGTTCCTCTGACTCCTGACAGCATCTTCCTTACTTAACAAGAGCTGGCATATCACTGGAAGGGAAGGGGAACTCTTGTCTTGATGATTTTTCAACATCCAATTAAATGTCCTTCACGGCCCAAGTTTCCAGGTAGCCATGTATTGAAGCTTGTTGCTTCATTGCTGGGATGTTCCACAGCTCACTGTCACAGGGTGGCAAAGAGCAGCAGACACAGTTCCAGCTGTCCAAGAGTACACATGGCCGAAGAAAAGATCTTTGCATCCATCTCTTGATCCTATATCGAAGACTAATGGTAGAGATCTGTGTTTCTCAGACATGCTAAAGAAAACACTGAAACATTTTCACCTGTAAATGCTATGAGCTTCTTTACCTCCAAGGGTCCCTATGCTTGCATTCATCTCCCTCCTCCTCCTCACAACACACGTCACTGTATTTTATATTTCAGCTTCTGATTATCCAGCTATTATTAGTATAAGAGAACTGGTACCATGGGAAGTCCATACTTGAAAGGGACCAGCTAATTACTTGGAATGGCTGATAGAGAAAAGAATCTAAACAAACAAACAAGAAATTATGAAGATAAAGTTGAAAGGATCCAGCAAGGCCCTTAGCTGATAGTCCTAGGGGAGATGAAGATAAGGATGCCTGCTCTCTTTCCTGCCAAGGTACTAGGCCTGGGGGTAGAGACCAGAGCAGAGATCTGATGGCACCGCTGGGGACGCAGTGTCCTAGGCACTGCCAGCACAGCAGTGGGGGAGGAGGGTTGTGGCTCCTAAACACTCTTTGGGAGCTCAAGCCACTCCCTTGAGCCACCACTGCTGATGTAAATCACATAGCTAGATTTTCCAGTTACACACACACGATGGAATCAAGAGGGAGGAGTTTCCAGAGTCCCTGTGCTTGGCCTGCACCTCTGTGCTTGGGAGCTTTTTCTGTGGTTCATAAATTCACAGAGGACAGCCACAATGATCACTCTTCAGATCACAGAGTTTTAGGGTATGGAACTTTAGTCATAATTGAGACTCGCTTTATTTATTTAGAAATAATTTCAAGTTTATAGGAAAGTTTCAAGTCTATAATTTTGTCATTCTTTCTCACTCTGTCCTCCTTTACTTACACACACACACACACATACACACACACACAAATTTGTTTGCAAGTTATGAACCTTAGCTAAATAATTTCTTATGCCCTCAAATACTTGGGAGTATATTTCCTAAAAATAAGAACATTTTCTTATGCAATCACAGGAAATTTAGCAATCTACTTTGTGTTCCAGTTTTGTCACTCAATCCAATAATGTCTTTTATTGCCTTTTCTCTTCCCTACTTAGATGCGGGGCCTTTTCCTGAATTACATTTAGTTGACACTTATGGGAAATGGGTTTATACCCCTCTTTGTCTTTCATTCATTGACCTCGTTGGAGTGTTTAGACCCCATATTTATTTTCTGGAAAAGAAGTTGTGCTATTTCTAGGATTGCACCTAGTGATGGAATAACCAGAAGTAGAAACAAGACGTTTGAAACAGAACAAATATATTCTGATTAAGCTCCTAAACTAGAATTAAGAGTGACATCATTTACCCTCATTATTTATTAAATTACCTTCAACTACATAGTAATTTTGAAATCTGAGACATCTTTACACAGTTTCTCACCAGTAGAACCAGTATTTGTTATCCTAAAAGGACTTAATGCCCACACCTACAAGTATCAAGAACAAAAGAAACTTTTAGTTTAAAAATTTTACTAGAAAAATACACTTTTGGTGGGTGTCTTTTCTACCCCAATAGAAGCAGCTATTATTTACTACTACATGATTTGTTCAAACCATGCAAACTCATTTGATTGAAACAGGTAAGATAGGAAAGAAAAACAAACAGAAAAGGCTGGGCTTTATGGTCCACAGAAAAGTCTTGACATTATTGTCAACTTGGAAAGATTAAATCCAAGTGGATAGGAGCTGAGTGGTTCTAGAAATTTAGGAGTCTGGCAGTCTTTTGACATTCTGTATGAAAAGGAAAATTCCAGTAGTCATTGCTAAGCTGGTGACTGATAACACATGCGAGCGTGTGTGCTCACCCACGCGCATGCACGCACTGGGGGCGCAAGCCAGAAGGGTGGGCACACTTATCTTCTCATTCTTCTTGAAGCAGAGAAGAGGAAACTAAATCATGAGATTGGGTTGTCCTTTAGTGTGATGCAGAAGGTGTCATTGTGCCACTGGAACATGACAACATCAGCAGCGGTCCTGCACCTTCCCCTCTGAGCTCCTTGCCCGTGCCTTGGCCTCCCTGTTCCCACCATCCTAGTACAGGGAATATTTAGGTAGCCCAATCCTTGCTCCTCTCTGCCTAGAACTTGTTTTCCTCCCTCTGTGAAGCTGGCTGCCTCCTGCCTCTGAAACAGAAAGTCCGACCAGTCATGCAGCATTGCTGCGAGGTGGTGGGGAGACGCCAAGAGCAACCATGAGGTTCTGGTCGTGCAGGGGTAGTTATAATCATGTACCCACATTTCAGCACTTACTGTGCCCTAAGAGCTCTCCACCTGTCCACTCTCAGTCCTCTAATGATCCCATAAGGTGGAGGTGGGGTCTCACTTAGAGACAAGCTGAAACTGAGGGACACAGTGGAGTTGCAGAAGATCTCAGGAACACAGGTTCTGTGTGGACAGCTCTACTGAGCCATATCCTGGCTCAAGAAATTATTTTATAGCTAAATAATGTGCTTATACAAATCTATCAGAACTCTAAAATTTTAATGGTGTATGACATTGGGGCCAGGAATTGTGTTAGTCCTTCAACTACAATAATATCTAATGACACACTGCATCCTAATTTATCAGGGACATGTCAAATTGTGCTCAGACACTTGTTTATAAAATTGATGAAGTGTGCTGGTCACTTGAAGAAGTGGAAGTTAGCATAATCATGGAACTTTTGCTTTGTTAAAGCTTCTTTTAAGCCAAGAATCATTAAACACACCTATGGTTGCAACCACTCAGGAGACTGAGATCAGAGGAACACAAGTTTGAGACTCACTTGAGTGACTCAGTGAGATCCTATCTCAAAATTTAAAAATGTAAAGGACTGGAGAGGTTGCTCAGTGACAGAGTGCTTGCCTTATGCACATGAGACTCTGGGTTCTATTCCTAGTGCCACCACCACAATCACATAAACACACCCACCCAACCACCCACCCACACCCACACACAACTTTTATTTGTGAACTTAAATTTTATTGAAGTCTGTTTGAGTTTGATGCCACATAAATGAGGCTGTGTCTTAAGGCAGTAATAACCCACATTGTCCTGCTTTTTCTCACTTGTTCCTTATCTCTCTCCCTCCTCAGAAGTTAAAAAGCGTGCTAGTGTTTGAGAAGAGAAAAATGAGGCTCAGAGACATAAGCAGTAGGCAATAAAATCATCGTTTGCTTTCATTTTCCTCCCAGAAGACAAATTGTACTTTTTTGTGGCTTGCCAGTAATGATATAAAATGTAATGTCACATTTGTTTCTCTTGACAATTTCCTGGACATCACAGGAATGAAATAAGCTTTTTTTTGTTTTGGGAGGGAAAAGTAATTGTTTTCTTGCTGAACATTCCCAGATGCTCCAGTGTAACGCACTTCCTTCATCTGACTTTTCAGGATCTTGCACTGTACGCTGATAATGCCGCTGCACTACCTCGAGCCCTTCTTCTCCTACATCTTCCTCAACCTGCAGCTACTGATCCTCCAGGGCCTGCACTTCTACTGGGGTTATTTAATCCTCAAGGTGATTAAAAGAAATATGCTACAGAAGGTAAGCGACAGCCAAGTGTTACTGTTCCTAGCGAGTCAGGTTAAAGGGCAGACCCAGACGTTGCATACCCAAGGGAATTCAGAGTTTTAAAAAATCTTCCCTTCTTGCTTTTTTCTTTGTATTTTTAATGATTCTGAGATCAAACCTAGAGTCTGTTATTTTCCTGGTATGCACACTACCACTGAGCTGTTGTCTGATTCTTATTAATGAACATTTTCTCTACAACATAGATTTTTTAATAAACAGGTCTCTAAGGTACACTTAGAAAATTACTTTTAGGGACTAAAGGTGTAGGTCCGTGGCAGAACGCTTGTCTAATGTGTTCTCTAGTCAGTCCCCAGGACTGGAAAACAAAAAGGAGGAAGAAGACAAAAAGCCTTTATTCAAATTTGCTGTTTTGGGGAAAGTTTTTTAATCTTTAAACTGATGGTTAACTTTTCAAAAAATCTCCTGATGAGTCAAAATACCTCCGTTTTCTTTGGGGCTAGCTGTACAATGATTGTTGAGTAATATGTCGGGGCCTTAGGATGGCTGTGGGTGTGCATCCAGGTCCCAAGAAGTGATCTCTTCTTGAGATGGTTTCTACCCTTTGAAATATTTTCCATCATTTGGCTATACTTTGTTTCTAAAAAATCTTATTTTCCGAAATATAGTCATGCATAATCACTTAGTAACAGGATGCATTTGAAAGGTGCCTTATTAGGTGATTTTGTCATTGTGTGACTGTTAACAGAGAATGCTTAATAAATCTAGATGGTATAGCCTAGGTCAGGCATGGTGAACCTTCTAGAACTTTCAGTGATAATAAACAGTCCACCATGGGACACATGTCATAGATTTGCCACCACCAGCCACTATATAGCAAATACCTAGGCTAGTATATTCCCACACACATGTGTACCTGTCCTGTGTGTGTGTGTTTGTGTGCACGCATGTGTGTATAAATGTGTGTATTGTTCCAGGACCATGAGCTTAGATCAAGCACAAGAGAAAATGATGCAATCAAGAGATGTGTTAAATAGGGCTGGGGAGATAGGTGTAAGGTCCTGAGTTCAATCCCTGGTACTGCATGCTCTGCTGCCCTGAAATAGGGTGTGGTGGTGTAAACCTATAATCCCAGCACTGGGAAGGCTAAGACAGGATATCACTATGAGTCCGAACTATGTTACCAAGACCCTGTGTCCTAAAACAAAAACAGTGATGTGTTAAACATGGGGTGCTGCTGCTGTGGCCTGGGAGCACAGGCCCTTTTGTACAACATGCTTTCTTAATGCAGAGGAATAATATACCCTAAAATGGTAGGTAAGTTATGACAGGTACACAGACCTATAGCTGAGTCATTCGTTATCACATGCTACATACTGCCCCTGTTGCCTGTGCTGGGCTTTCGCGCACCTGGTAGCACAGAAGGTTTGTTTGCACTAGCATCATCACAAACATATGACTGATGTCTTTTTTGACAAACTTAGGATGACCATAAGCTTTGTGATAGGAGTTTTTCAGCTCCTTTACAATCTTAAGGGCCCAGTTCCTTGTATTCTTTTATTATACATTGTTTTTTTAAAACCAACATTTCCTTGAGATATAGTACAACAATAACTGAAATGACATTAGAAACACCACACATCTACAAGACCAGAATGACCGACATTCCAAGTATGGTTTTAGTATTACACATTGCTATCCTCAGTGTCAAAAAACTGTTGGAAATTCTTAGGACCACTGTCTAATTCATCTGTGTATATGAGTGCATGGTCTTACCCTTGCCATGTTTCCTAACTTTTCTGCTTGCTATCTCTTCATTGTTTAATGCTTAAGTTCTTGATTTCCATTCAGCTGTGTTACACCTTTCCATTTTTATTTTTTCTTTTGAGTTCTTATACTAGGGAGACTATACAATGTTTATACATGTAGGTCTGGTTTATTTCCCTCATGAGTATATCTTCAATACACATCCACTTATACATGAAGGCTTCGAGTTTATCATCCTTTATAGCTGAGTAATATTCTGTTGTATAAAGATACATCTT
Organism: Myocastor coypus; assembly: GCA_004027025.1. Classification (NCBI taxonomy): domain Eukaryota; kingdom Metazoa; phylum Chordata; class Mammalia; order Rodentia; family Myocastoridae; genus Myocastor; species Myocastor coypus. The sequence goes on along the minus strand of PVJA010023553.1, from coordinate 8,324 downwards.
TTTCACCCATTCTTCAAGTGACAGGCATTTTGATTGTTTCCAAGATTTGGCTATCACAAATTGTGATGCTATAAATGTAGGAGCACAAACATCATTATGATATTTTTTCAGTTCTTCTGGGAAAATTTCCAGTAGGGGGATAGCTGGTTTGAATGGGATTTCTAGTCTTAGTTTTTTAAGGAGTCTCCACACTGATTTCTATAATGGTTGTACCAGTCTACATTCCCACCAGCAGTGGAAAAGTGTTCCTTTTTCCCCACAGCCTCTTCAACATTTGTTGTTGGTTGATATCTTTATGATAGCTGTTCTTTCTGGAGTGAGATGGTGTCCAAGTGTTGTTTTAATTTGCATTTCATCATGGCTAGTGATGTGGAGCATTGCTTCATGTATTTATAAGCTTCTAGTATATCTTCCTCTGAGAGGTGTATGTTCTTCTTGAATGCCTATTTCTAGATTGGGTCTTTGAATTTTGGGACCCTAATGTTTTTTAGTTCTTAGTTATATAGGTCATGCTTTAACTTGGCTGTAACAATCCAGCAGAAAAGTGTAACCATGAGGCATAAAAAGTAAAGCCAAATTAGTATGCTGAGCTGTAGAAGGCTCAAATCAACAGCTTCTGAAATTGCCAATTCTGCTGATAACCCCTTACTATTATGGAATGTTGGACTATACATACAAGTACTTTCTCTTAGTTCAATGAGAAGAAATATTTGTACTAATAGCTTTTAGAAAAGTTATGTCTGCCTTTTACACTCTGAACAAGTGCTATGGAGATAATAATATGCATTGTATTAATTGTTGTGGCTATCCTACTAACATGTCTTGAAACTGTCTCATTGTGATTTCTTATTAAAAGTAATAAAATAAAAAGACATAATAACCTGGAAAAAAATCTTAATGGACCAACATCATATGTAGGGTTCACTATTGACTGCAAGGTGGTTATGTAGCCCATAGCTATAAAAACAAATCAATAGACAATACAAGGTTTGTGTTTGTTTTATTTTGAACTCAGTTGTGGACTTTAATTGAAGAGCAGGACAAGGAAAGGACTATAGAAATGAGTAGGATGCAATCACTGAATATTGAAATAGTCCATCAGTAGGTGAGAAATATCCACCTACTCACAGCTCACTGTAATGTAGGACACTGAGGGATAAGCAGAGATCCTAAGGACTTGCTGTGGGAGAAGAGATAAAAGAGAAATTCAGGGCAGCCACATAGCTCAGTGGATTAAAGTGTTTGCTTAGTCAGAGGCAGGCACCAGGGCTCCACCCCTGGTGTGCCATGCCAGCCCCACCTCCAGGGCATGCGTAAACTGTGATTGAGACTGGGTGTGGTGGCACTCACCTGTTATCTCAGCCCTTGGGAGGCTGACAGGAGATCACTATGAGTACGATCTGTGTAGTGAGACCCTGTAAATCCTGTACTAAATTCATTAGAGAGAGAGAGAGAGAGAGAGAGAGAGAGAGAGAGAGAGAGAAATTCATTGATTCAAGGGACTAAGACAAGTTTCACTGAACACTGGAATTTGAGTTGTACCTTTAAAGCAAGGAAAAGAATCACATCACATTCTTGTTTGTCTGGAAAGCACTGAAAAATGTCTCGGGTGAGCATCTTCCATTGATTTTTTTGTTTTGTTTATGTATTTGGTATAGGTTCTCACTATGCAACTTGGACTCACAGTGATCCTCCTGTTTCCAGGCTCCTCAGAGCTGGGGATTACAGACAAGTGCCACTACTCCCTAACTCGGTGGCTGGCTCAGCACACCTGAGGGTGGGGTAGGGAGGGAGGAGGCGCATGCAGGGATCTAACTCTGGTCCCTGAGCTTGTGTAGGTTGGTGCTTAGTCCACTGAGCTATCTTTCTGTCCCTTTTTATTATTTATTTATTTATTTATTTATTTATTTGCATCAGGTGAGCATCTTGTATCCAGTCTACTCTGGAAGTTACCACCCAGGCTTACATATGATGACTGGGCTGGTAATTAGTTGAGAAAGTCTATTTTTAAATTGAATCTCTCATTGATTCACTTTACCACTTCATTAATTGTGTCTTAGACATCCTTGATGAGTTGACAAATGAAGTGGACACCACCGTAATAATGAACCTCTGGGTGTTTCACCACTTTGTAGCTTCCTGGTCCAGACAGTGGAACAGGAAACTGAATGATGTCTGAATGTTCTTCTAGTCACTGATACGGGATTGTTTCATTGAGAGTTGATTCTCTTCCTTAAAGTTGGAGCACCAAGAAGACTTTAATTGAATGGTTCTAGTTCATGAAAATTCGAAATAGCTTTTCTGTGATCTCTAAAAATAGTTGCCTTAACTATAAGTGACTGGCAAAACAGAGTAACCAAGAGGAGGTTAAGTTTTTGGGCAGTTAGACAATTTGCATGACCAGTAATTGGCATAAAGGGAGGGCTCTACTCTGATCATGAAATTCCATTGGGCCGAGCCTTTCAGACCTTCCATCCTCCAATGGCAACTTTCCCCTGATTATCTGGTCAGTGACAGCAACTACAAGCCTGGAAGGGATCCAAGGGGAACACAGCTTGGAAGCCAGACAGCACTCTTAATTTAGGTTCATGTGATTTTCACATTTCTGTGCAAATCTCTAATGTGTTGTGCCAGCTCTGATTAGAGAGCCAGCCAGTGAGCTGGTGAACTGTGGACAAGTGCCCCTGATTTTTCATGCTGTCTTTTGGAAAAGCTGTTTCTAATTGCAATTTGACAGCAGCATGGAGGCCCCTACAACCCCATGCTTGTGGCCCAATGCCTTCAGCTAGCTCGCGTGCACACTGTTTTCCACAGCAGTGGCAAAACTGGCTGTGAAATCAGCTTATCACTCCAAAGCCATAAAGCTGCCTTTTAAAGAATGGCATTTGAAGACATAGTTGCATTTCAGCGGAGAGGAGAGGAACAGCAGGAGTTGAAAATCTTAGAGGAACAAGTAAATAAGTTCTCAACCCCTTTTAAAAAGTGTTTAGTAGTTAATGCAACTTTAGTTGTTATTGCTAAGGAGACTAGTACTGGCTGCTGTAAAAATAGAAGTGCAGCTCATAGACTTCTACATTTATTGTACCCTTATAACAGATTGAAAATTTGGCCCTTGAACACCTTACACATGGAAGGGTCTCAGTACATAATTTGAATATGCAAATGATAATTTGAGGAAACAGACCACTCTGTTTTCGGTGGAAAAATACAAAATTATTATCAGTTTTGATCTCCATGAACTTACATGACACACTAAAGAGAAGAAAATTGCTGTACTTCTTCACCTTTTTTTTTTTTTTTTTTTTTTTTGCGGTACCAGTGTTTGAACTCAAGACCTTGTGCTTGCCAGGCAGGTGCTTATTCTATTGAACCATTTCCTCAGCCCATATACTTTTTAAAACTAGCAATTTCTTTGCAATGATTCCATCTTGTTTTCCCTAAACAACGAAGTTCTTGTAAAACTGTTAGGAATAGGACCTTCCACCATTTGCTTTTGTTCCTGAATATCATAAAAACTGAAAGCATGGTTACATGACAAAGAACAGAAGAAGCTCTTAGAGGAAAAGGAAATCAGTTTTCAATTCTCCTTAAGAAATGTTGACCCCTCAAGAATTTAAACTAATGGAAAATAAAAGTGCATTTGTGCTCTTGTAAAAAAAAAAAGAAAGAAAGAAAGAAATGTTGAGCATTTAACGCAACTTCAGCTGTCACAACACAGGTCCCATCCTCTGCTGCCACGTCCTCGTGTGTAAGCTGGGGATGAGGATGTGGTCTCAACATGCTAATTTATGCAGACCTTGCATCCTCAGCCATCCTGCTGCATCAGTGCAGGGCTCAGTGCTGAACACCACGAATGTTATATAGTGGGCTATGTTGTGATGAGCCTCTGACCAACACATACCATCAGGAAACAGGACAGACTGACACCCACATCTTGTCCTTTTCACACACAGAAGAGGTGCTTTTGGAGAGATTAGAAGGAACATAGTATGGTTTCATTTAATGATACTTGAGATAACTTGATCATTCTTAAGCTTTTATTTTTTTCTTTCTAACTATACTGGGTCCTGGCCAACTCAAGCACATCTCTGTGACATCTTACATTGAGAAGTAGCCAAGATATGCAGAAGGAGCTGAAGCACGCAACCATTAAGACCAGGGTGGGGACTCTGGCCCCTTGGAAGCCTGCCCCAGCCATCTGCAGCTCAACAGTCAGCATCTCTTAAGTACATAGATGACACTTCCCGTAGCCAGCACTGCTCAGTTAGAGAAAGACAGCAACCCTAGGCCTAGCCCACACAGAGATTGCATGAGAAATTCCAGACTAGAGCACAGGTCTCCTCACTTACAGCACTTCATCTTTTCTCTTACTCATTTGAATCGGGTAGAAAATGAGTAACTAGAAAGTTAATTGAAAATATTTAGGACCAGCCTGGTAGCTCAGTAGACTAAAGCACCTGCTTAGGCAGAGTGCTGGGGTTTGATCCCCGGCATGCCTGCATGCTGTGCCAGCCCTGCCCCCAGGGCATGCTCAAATGGTGATTGAGACTGGGTATAGTGGTGCAGTGAAATCCTGGCACTTGAGAGGGTGTTTACACAGGAGAATAGCTACAAGTCCTATCTATGTAGTGAGACCCTGAACACCCTGTAGACCCTGCCTTAAATACAGAAACAAACAAAAATACATCCCTAAAGATATTTGTAGGGAATAAACAATTGTGAATGCATAAATAGAATAATCAAAATAATAACTTCAAATGCAGCACAAATAAACTTTGGAACTTTTAAGAGCATAAGAAAATATTCTGTTATTTTTAAATTCAAAATCACTTTCAGAGGGGCCGGCAGGATGGCTCAGCAGTCTAAAGCACCTGCTTAGGAAAGCTTAGGCGGCTGCAGGGACTGCAATTCAATCCCTGGCACCACATGCTGTGCCAGCCCCACCCCCAGGGCAGACTGAGCCGGCCATAATAATAATAAAAATAAATAAATAAAATTTTAAAAAATCATTTGCACATACAACAAGTAGGTAGCTAGGAGTGCAGTTCTGTGCAGAGTCCGGGCTCAGCTCTGCCCAGGGAATCTTGGACATATGGATTCCCTCTGTCCAGTGGCTAAGGTTCTTCACCCATACACCAAGATGCTGATATCAGCACCTGCTTAGAGTATGACGCCTTGAGCTGGGCCCGTCTCAAGCTGTCCTTGTCATTGCCACTGTTCCTTACCCAGTTTTCCTCTACTGATTTTACAAGAAGCCTGCAAATGATGAGTTGGGTAGCACCTGGCAGCTGTGCCACACAGCATCAGGCAACTTTGCCGGTATTTGGTTAAGCACATTCATTCTGGCTAGATAGATGGTGGGTCACGGATGGTGCTAAATCCTTTTTGTGTGGCCATGGGTTCCGATGACAGCCTCCAAAGTTGCCTTCTGCCAGGGTACTTTCATGGCATGAATTCCAGCTGATCTTTTCTGTCACATTCTTTCAGACATCAGCATAGGAGGCCTATAATACCCCAAAGCTCCCTCAGTCTCTTACATTAGTAGGTAATAGCAGATATAGAAAATGGACTTTGCTGAAAACCCTTCATAAAAACATCACAGATGTTGGCAATTGAAATAAAGTATTACAAAAATGTTTTCAACATATACTCTGTAGTCCTTAATATTTACACAGATTACCTAGTTTTTTCAAGAAACAATGGTGGGAGCCAGCCAGATAGCTCAGTGGATTAAAGCGCCTGCTGAGGCAGATGCCATAACTGCCCTGCCCACCCGGGGTGTGCTGAGATGGCAATTGAGACTGGGCATGGTGGTGCATGCCTGTAATCCCAGTGCTTGGGAGGCTGAACACAGTAGAATCACTATCAGCCTGACCTACATAGGGAGACCCTATAGACCCTCTAGACCCTGTCCTGAATGCAAAAGAAAGAAAGAAAGAAAGAAAGAAAGAAAGAAAGAAAGAAAGAAAGAAAGAAAGAAAGAAAAAAAGAGAGAAGGAAGGAAGAAAAGAAAAGAAAAGCAACAATGGAATTTGTAAAATTGTGATGATAACAGCTAACTTGCTTGGCTAAAGGAGTGTACATCTAACCCCACAATAAGATAGACCCCCTGGATGATCTAAGTATCCACCCAGACCCTGGCTACCAAGGCCTTGCTGCTCTACAGAGCGTACCACTCCCATCCACCCTTCGCATTCATGCTGATGCTCAGCCTCTTGGCCACTCCGTAAGCACAGTCATTATCTCTGGTATAGAGGAAGAGGGCGGGGGTGGGTGAGGAAGTTGCACGATTGGTCCCCGTCATCCTACAGTGGTGGGATCCACACCCATGTAGCCCCAAACTGCAGAGCCCATGCTGTGACGCTGAGTTCTTCTGCCTCCCCGGTGGATCAGTAAACACATGCCCTCAAGACAGGACATCCTTCCATGTGCATTTTCATGTTTATCTCTGTATGTGTTTCATGTTTCTCTGTGTGTGTGTTTTCATGTTTCTCTCTGTGTGTTTTTCTGGCTTTTTGCTCAGCTCTCATGAGTTTCATAATCATGTCTTTGATATCATTGTTTTGCAAGTAATTAGTTCCAGCCTTTCATGGAAAGCGCTTTAGAAAACATCAGAGCTATCCCATTAAGAGATTTTTCAGCTTAAAGCAATCATAAGCCTGTGTTTTTATAAACTTGAAGGGGTAGAGTTGTTTTAAGAAGCTAACTATCTTTGCTGCCCTTAAATAATAAAAGCAAGAAAATGTAGGAAGAGCGAGAGCTGGAGCTTGACTGCAGCCGCCTCTTCCCAGCTCTGATGTCCCAGGAAATTTCTCTTCCTTTATCCTTGACTTGTATTCACCCACAAGGGACAATGAGGGCACTGAGCTGAGTGTCCAGGAGAAGGCCTGGCCACGTCCACAACCTAAGATGGAGCAGATGCATACCCAAAAGGGAGCATTGACCTGCAGGGCCAGGCAGAGGTTTAGAGGGGAGACCAGAACTAGAACAGATGCAGTAACCTGCTTGCAGTCCTATTTGTGTGTGTGTGTGTGGGGGGGGTACTGGGGACTGAACCTTCACACTGAGGTGCAGCCTCAATGTTTAAACATTTTAAAAAGAAAATTTGCAATGGGGACTCGCTAAGTCACTAAGTTACCCGGGTTGGGCTCAAATCTTCGATCTTTAACCTTCTGGAGTGCTGGGATTACACACATGCAGAACTACACCCAGCTCAACTATGTTTTCCTACCCCAGAACAGTATTCTCCTGGCATTCTAATCTACTGGGATTTTCAGTAGCTTTTCTGCAAGCCATTTGAAAATTCTCCCACTGCTGTTTTCTGAGTGCCCCCTCTGTCCGCGGGGCTGATGGCACAAGGAACACACGCAACACCTCAGTGCCGCTGCCCTGCTCACACCAGCGTGTCTCTTTGGCTCGTAATTCTAGGCAAACTGACCTCTGATAGGAACAGATTCTATTAGGGTTTTTTAAGTGATAAGAGTTTTTCATCCAGGCTTTTTTCTGTTCACCCTTTGTCCTGTTGGAGGTAGGTGTAGCAGGCAGCTGGATGCTGGCCAGAGCTGGCTGAGATGGCTCCCTAAAGGATATTCTGGCTGCTGGGTGTCCATGTAAAACCAGCAAGTCTCATGTCCCTGCAGTTGTCCGTGAGTTACTTAATTACATGCAAGATTTGCAGCACTGGCATTGTCACATATGAGCTTTCTTTGCCTGTGTTTTTTCTAACCATTGTTTTCAGAGTTCCTTAGAGGTATCAGATTAAGAAATCTTTGGACCAGTGGGAAGGCAGCCGAAGTGTGGTACAGAGAGCCACCCAATGCGAGCTTCCGTTGGTGCCTGTGGCGCTCAAATCCTGCACTCTGTCCTCTTTCCCACATGGTCACCACGATGTCCCCTGCGCCACACACCACATCTTGCTATAATTGGAAACATGGGTGAGGGGTGGGAGGAAGATCTAAATAAAAAGCTCTCCGAGAAGCCCCGGCAGTCCTTGTACCCGTGGCTTTAAAAGTCATCTCAGCCGGGCGTGGTGGTGCATGCCTGTAATCCCAGCACTCGGGAGGCTGAGGCAGGAGGATTGGTGCGAGTTCGAGACCAGCCTGGGCTACAAAAGTGAGCTCAAGGTCAGCCTGAACTGCATAGCGAGACCCTGTCTCAAAAAAAAAAAAAAAAAAAAAAAAAAAAAAAAAAAAAAAAAAAAAAAAAAAAAAAAAAAAAAAAAAAAAAAAAAAAAAAAAAAAAAAAAAAAAAAAAAAAAAAAAAAAAAAAAAAAAAAAAAAAAAAAAAAAAAAAAAAAAAAAAAAAAAAAAAAAAAAAAAAAAAAA
>PVJA010023552.1:0-32893 GCA_004027025.1 Myocastor coypus | reverse complement strand
CTGAAAAATCTCATATCCAATACTACAATCTTAACAGGAGACCTCAACACTCCCTTATCCGAAAAAGATAGGTCAAGCAAACAAAAAATCAGCAAAGAAGTGGCAGAACTGAATCAGAACTTGAAACAATTGGACTTAGAGGACATATACAGAGTGTTCCATCCATCCACCTCAAAATACACATTCTTCTCAGCTGCACGTGGGACATTTTCTAAAATAGATCACATATTAGTCCATAGATCATGCTTAAGTAGATGCAAGAAAACAGAAATTATCCCATGCATATTATCTGACCACAGTGCAATCAAACTGGAAATAAATGACGAAAGAAACCATAGGAATTCCAGGACTACATGGAAACTAAACAGCACTCTTCTCAACAACCAATGGGTTACAGATGAAATTAAAGAAGAAATAAAACAGTATTTACAATTTAATGAAAATTCTAACACAACCTACTGGAATTTGTGGGATGCAATAGATTACTGAATACATAAGAATATGCAATGTAACATGAAGTAAGCTTAATAAAAAATCCCTCATTTTTATTATGCATAATACCTATAATAATTCCTTCATTATTGTTATGTATACCACATAAACAGTAAAATCAGGAAAGGTTCCAGCACATAGCCAACTCTGAATGCCATCTGTACTGAGTTACAGACAGTATCACTAAGGATGTCAGCAAGGGGATAACCTATGTAGAAAAAATAGATAAGAAAATTAGAGTGATTTTCTAGAAAATAAGGAAAGATAAAGTGATGAATTGAAAGGCTTGTTCTAGGAGAGTGGAACTATTTAAATGGTCATTAAGAACTGGGGAGATAGCTCAGCGGTGTAGGAGCCTGCCTGGCAAGGACAAGGACCTAAGTTCAATCCCCAGTACATGCACTACCTGCCCAGGAATCCCAGGAACGCTATGCTGACATGAAAGATTGGGGTGAAGCATGCCTGCAATCCCAGTATGGGCGAGGCTAAGATGATCACTACGGATCACTACAATTCTGAGCTGCATAGTGAGACCCTACATCCAATAAGTAAACAAGTAAATAAACAGTCATTAAGAAATGGGAAGATGTCAGGCAAGCCTAGAATTCTAGCTACTGGGAGGTTAATGTAGGAGGATAACAAATTCAACGCCAGTCCGTGCAACTTAGCAAGACTCTTTCTCAAAACAAGATACAAAATCTCATGGAGACGTATTGCCTAATATATAAAGGCATGGTTTTTTATTCCCAGCACAATGAAGAATGAAGAAAGGAGGGAGGGAAGAAGGAAAGAGAAAAAAAGAAGCAATAAATGAAGCCTGATGCGGGGACATGTGCCTGTGATTCCAGTGACTCAGGAGGCTGAGGTAAAAGAATTGCTAGTGCCCAGTTCAGTGCCAATCTGGGAATATAGTGGGAGTTTGTCTTTGAAAAAAAACACCCAACAAACAAACAAACAAACAAACAAAAACAGAAATGGACATAGTGACACACTCTCAGCACTTCAGAAGGCTGAGACACAAGGATTAAAGTTTTATCTCTAGAGCTGGGAAGATAACTCAGCAGTCTAAGTACCTGCCTGGCAAGAGAAGGACCCGGGTTCAATTCCCAGTAATGCATGCTTCACTGGCCCTGGAACCAAGACGTGATGTTTTTGCCATGAATTCAGGCATAGTGGTACACAGTTGTAATCCCAGTGCTGAGGAGGCTGAGACAGGAGGACCACTATGAGTCTGAGCTGCATAGCGAGACCTGTACCAAATACATAAAAAGAAACTGAAATGGCTGAAGCTATTGCTCAGTACAAAAAATCCTAGGTTCAATCTTCAATGCTGAAAAGCAGCAACAAAAACAAATGAACAAAAACTGGGATGAAATGGAGAGCAATAGAGTTTAAAAATATCATAATGTCATATTTTCAGAGGTTGTTGATTCATAGAAGGCTCTGCTAGTTCGTCAACATTAAACAACCATAAACATGTCCCCTCTTTTTACTGTGCTTTGGAGAAATTTTGAGAAGATAGCTCCACTAAGTAGAAACATTAAAAAGGCAGGGTTTGTTCGCCCTTTCAATCTTGGCATGATACTCAAGGTCTTTATGCACATAGGATAATGGCTGTGTGATAGAGAAGAGACTTTCCCAGAAACTGCCACTGTGGAGCTGAAAGCACTGATCCCAAAACCTGTTACAGGTGCTTGTAGGTTAGCTCAATGTTTAAGCACCTGCTTGAGCAAAGTCAGGCAGTGGGCCACAGTTCGATCCCCAGCTCCACATGCTACACCAGAGCTGCCCTTAAGGCAGCCTGACGCAGCCAAAACAAAACAAAACCAGAGGGATTCTAGAGGAACCTCTAAGTGTGGTGTGCTATATTTTTATTTTTACTTGTCTCCAATTATTCTTAAATTCCTTTGAAATTTCTCCTTTCCTTAATTGACTAGGTAGAATCTCTGAAATAATCAAGAATAGAGGAGGTTAACATTCTTATCCTTCATCTTAGGTGAAAAACTATTCTTTTGTCATTAAGCATACCCATCAGGGTTATGTTTCTCTTATGTTGTCCAATACTGGTATAAAGAATTTTATTTTTATTAGTATATTGTTGAGAGCCTTTATGGGGCGTGCTTTTGCTGATAGCTGTTTTAATATTTTTAATGTTAGTTTTATTAATCTGAAATGGTTTTCACTTTTATTTTCTCTGATTCATTCATTCATTCTTTTTATACTGATCAGTACTATTCTCTGATTCATTCATTCATTCTTTTTACACTGATCATACTATTTCATTCTTTTATTCTCAAAAATTAGGGCTAGGGAAATAGCTCAGAGGCATAAGCACCCACCTGGCAAGCACAAGATTCTAAGTTTGATCCCCCAACCCTCAGACCATGCAGTGCCCTGGAACCCCAGCATGCCATGCAGGCCTGGAGCTGGATGTGGTGGTGCACACCTGTATTCCCAGTGCCCCAGAGTTTGAGACAAGAAGATCACTGGGGGTTCCAGATCAGCTTGGGGGCTACAAAAGAGAGCACAAGGCCAGACCAAACTGCATAGCAAGACCCTGTCTCAAAAATATATATTTTGTACTTCTCTATTTTAAGGTCAAAATTGAGGTGATTTATGATGCAGCTCATGACTGTGGTCCAGCACCAAGGATGAGAGATAACTTGGAGTAATGTCCATTTTAAACTCCAAGAAGGCCCCCAGGGGCTGCCTCATCCACGACCCACAGCATAAGATAATATCAGGCAAAAGCAGCCTGAATGAGAAGCTTGCATGGCTTTTTATTGATAAGACCAGGAAACAAGGACAAAGGATAAAAGAACGACACCTGTGCTGGAGTGCATGACAGGGTCAGGGGAAGGTCAGGATCAGGACAGTGGTCTGCTAGCCTTAGGGTTAATCTAAGTAATTAATCAGAGTAAGGGAAAGACAAAGAGCAGAACATGCATTCCTTAAGGAATGTGTTTTGATCCTATTTGGACCTGCAGCCCTATAGGTTATCTTTTAATCTAGGAAGTTTTGGGTTTGAGGCCACAAATGTTATCTGTGTATTTGTCATATACATATCTCTTGGTAATGGCCCTACACATTTATTTGAGGGAGATTTAATGTGGTTATATAAGGTAATACATTTACCCTTCAATGCTACTTTATCAGCATTCTACATATTTTTGATATGCTTGACACTAAATTTGTTTTTAAGTTTGAGACAGTTTTGGTACATTAGGCAGGATGGATTCAAACTATTCATCCTCTAATCTCAGCCTCAAAGTAGTTAGAACTACAGGCTTGTGCCATTATACCTGGTTTGCTTGGCATTTATTTTCATTCACCTAAGAATACTTTCAAATCTATATCTTTAGAACTTTTTTAACTTGTGAAATATTTTGACCTTTTTTTTTTTCAGAACTGGGGATTGGACTCAGGCCCTTGCGCTTGCCAGGCAAGCACTTATTCTACTGAGCTATCACCCCAATCTCACTTGTGAAATATCTTGAAATGTTTTATTTAGTTTGAAAATATGTAGGAATGGGGCTGGAGAGATAGATAGCTCTGTGGTACAAGTGCCTGCTTGGTAAGTGCAAGGTCATGAATTTGAACGCTGGTCCTGCCCCCCAAAAATATGTGGGAGTTTCCTTACAGAACTTTTTTTTTTTTTTGTCTTTTTGAGACAGGGTCTCGCTATGCAGTTCAGGCTGGCCTTGAGCTTACTTCTGTAGACCAGGCTGGTCTTGAACTCACACCAATCCTCCTGCCTCAGCCTCCCAAGTGCTGGGAATACGGGCATGCGCCACCATGCCTGGCTCCCTAGAGAACTTTAATTTCTAACTTAATTCTATTGTGACTACAAAATATACTTCATATGACTTGAATTATTTTGGAATTATTAAGGTATCTTTTTATGGTTCAGAATAGGGTCATGTTAGTTGTTCTGTCCTGCTGCAAATGATGTGTAATTTGCCATTGTTTAGTATTTTTCTCTCTTTATAGGCAGGTTGGTCGTTAATGCAGCTCAAGTCTAATTTGCTGAATTGTTGCTTATCCGATGAACTGTTTGGAGAATAGACTTGAAATCTCCAGGCATAACCATGTATTTATCTAATTCTTATTTTTCTTTAAATTTTCTTTCATGAATTTTGCTTCAAAACATATGACTGTCTTCTTAATGAATTGATCCCTTTCTTTTGATATGTTTATTCAGGGATATATTTTATTTTGAAAATTTTTCTTCATACTAATATTCACACTTGTTGAGTTACATTAAAATACATTTTCATCCTGTATGTTTTTCTTTAGATCAATAATGGTTAAGTATGAAACATTAAAAATTTTCCCCAGATATAAAAATTTCATCTTTCTTATTAATCCAGTCAGGTAATCTTTTTCTTTTCATTAAGGTATTGATATCATTTACATTTAATTACTATTATTTTTGTATTTCAGGGGAGGGTCTACATGGTGTTTATGGTCTCACTACTAGATCAGACTCTTAGTGATCTGCCTGTTTACAGCCTCCTAAGAGCTGGGATTATAGGCATGGACCACCATGCCCAGTCTCAATTGCTGCCTCAGTGTGCCCTGGGGATTGAATCCCCAACCCCTGCACCGGCTTGCAGGCACTTTAAAATTCTGAGCTATTTGGGCAGCCCTAATTTTATTACTGATAGGGTTGTTTATCTTAATAGTCATAATCACTTTTTCTTGTCTTATTTTTTGTTCCTCTTTCCCCCTTTTCTTCCTTTTCTCTGGATTGAGTGAACAGTTTTTCATTAATTCTTATTTTAATACTTCTACTTTTGTTTCTTTATTGTTGCAAAATATAGATTACATAAAATAGCCATTTTCATTATTTTGCATGTGCAAGTCAGGGGCTGTAATTACATTCAAAATGTTGTACAACTGCTACTATACATTTCCAGAGTTCTTAATCTACAAAAGAATCTACACCATTAAGAATGATTCTTCAGTCTTCTCAATTCTTCAGCATCTGGTAATATCTATTTTACTTTCTTTTTAAATTTTTTTTCTTGTTTCAGAACTTTTGTTTATTTATTTATTTTTATGGCCAGCTCAACCTGCCCTGAGGGCAGGGCTGGCACAGCATGTGGTGCCGGGGATCGAACTGTGGTCCCTGCAGCTGCCTAAGCTTTCCTAAACAGGCACTTTAGACCACTGAGCCATCCTGCTGGGCCTATATTTTACTTTCTGTTTGTTAATAATTTGCCTATTTTAGGTATCTCATATAAGAGGGATCATATAATATTAATCTTTTAGGTATGGTTTATTTGTTTAGCATGATTTTCTCTTTATTTTTTTAATTGTTAAAAGCCTTTTATTTATTTATTTATTTATTTATTTTTTTCGTCTTTTTGAGACAGGGTCTTGCTATGCAGTTCAGGCTGGCCTTGAGCTCACTTTTGTAGCCCAGGCTGGTCTGGAACTCACACTGATCCTCCTGCCTCAGCCTCCGGAGTGCTAGGATTACAGGCGTGCGCCACCACACCCGGAGCCTTTTTCTTTTTAAAGAGTCTCTTGCTCTCTATAGTGAGACACCTGAAGACAAAGTTTGACTCCTTATCAAAGCACAGTTAGTCCCCATTACCCTTTCTTGTCCTCATCCAAATAAACTAAATAAATAGCTGCTCCCTCTGAAAGGTGGCTGCAGTCCTGTGGTCCAGGGGAGACCAACACAGGCTGGAAGCCTTTGGTTCTGAGTCTGAGTCAGCCATCCTCACTCTGACCCTGATTCTTCTGAAGACTTGGGTTCATTCTCTGGCAGGTCATCCTCTCCCATCTGCTACAACCTTCCTGACTGGGTGCCCCACATGTACTTGATGGTCACCTTGAATTCGACCATCTCATGGCCAAAGAGCTTCAAGATGTGAGCCTGCTCTGGGGTCAACATATCACTCTCCTTGCATACCTCGTAGTCAGACAGCAGGGTCATCACACCTCTCTTGCGGACAGTAGGCAGTCTCAGCTGCCTCAGCTGAAGCTCCATGGAGTGTGCGAACTGTTCCAGGGGCCCTGGATCCAGGGTCCCAGTGAAAGTTCTTTTGTTCCCAGCTCAGGTAAAGTCCACTTCAGTGCATTTTGTGAATCAATCATTGAAATCTTCCTTCCTACAGTTGGTGAAAAGGGGACCAACTTCTCCCCTCAACTTCTTACTGACCTGGTACAGGTTGTCTTCGTACACATCAGCTGGGCTTCAACCCAAGGCTACCATCATCTCCTTGTTTTTGCCAAAGGATATCTGGCTATGCTTCCAGGCATTCCAGATGTCCTCCAGCTTGCTGTTCCTCATGTTGGCCACAGAGAAAATGAAGAGGTACTCGTATGTGTCCACACATTTGTGAAGTTCTTCTATCAGGTTCTGTTTCAGTTCTAAGCCTTTATTGGCAGTTTTCGTTAAGGAAACTTTCTTGTTACATTTGGATTTGGGCATCTGTTTAGTGCAATTTTGGAAAACTTACTTATATTGTGTCCTCTATAAGAATTTCATTATTTTTAATTCTGAAAAATGTTCTATCACATGTGCATGCCACATGCCACATTTTACTATTCATTTGTTGTTGGATAGCTGTGTTGTTACTACATTTTGGCTATTGTGAATAATGCTGTTATGAATATTGGTGTGCAAGTATCAATTTGTGACCCACTTTTAATTCTTTGGGGTACATACCAAGGATTTAGCTGCTAATCATGTGCTAATTGTATATTTACTTTTTGAAGAATCATCAAATTGTTTGCCACAGTGCTTATTGCTGCACTTGCAGTAACCTTTTTATTGTTATACTAGGAAAGTGCAGGACTCTGATCTCTAGATCCTCACCAACACTTGTTATTTTACTGAAAAACATCCATGCTCAGAGGTGTGAAGTGGTATCTTACCTCCCTAGTTTATGAAAGATGTTTAACTAGAGCATAGCTGTAGGATGCATCTGAAGGGCAAGTCCATGGGACACAAGTGCAGGTAAAGAACCTGACTCAGAGAAAAAAGGAAATAAACTGGTAGGAGGGGTAAAAGGGTATACCTATCTTTGCCTATTTACAGACTAGGGATCAGCTGTAACATGACTTGACTGAGTCCTGGATGGTTGGTCAGTCTCAACTGGTCCCTGCTGTATTTGTTAACTACTGGTTAACAAGGATGCCTCTCATGATTTGATGTACTAATTTGTATCCTGCTAATATCTGCATTGAAGGAGACCTAACACTTATTTCTCAATGCTAAATGAAATCCAAACAAGTAATTATTTTTTTCTTTTGTTTTTTAGATCGAGGGCTATAGATAAACTATATACAAAATTATGGTTTTGAACGTTAGCCTAAGAAAAGATCAGATCTTCTGAGCATCCTTCTAAGTTTCAAAGCCCTCTCAAAGTCCAAAGCATAGGTGAGGGTTCAGAAAAACCTAAAGGTTGCAAAGCAAACTAAAAGGAGATGTCCACCCGAAGAAAACAGGGACTGTATCAGTTTCACTTCTCTTGTTACTGGGACAAATACCTGACACTCAAAATGAAGGAAGGAAAGGTTTACTTAGCTCATAGTTACTGAAAGTTTCAGTCCATACTCAGCTGGTTCCAAGGCAGGGGGCCACATGGAAGAGAGGAGCAGTTCATAGTGGGAGTACAGCAAAAACAGCAACAGAGAGTGTCTCTCTCCATAATCCCAGTGGATCACCCATAATCCCAGTGGATCTTGTATTAATCTCAAACTCTATAAGTCCCCACCCCATGACTGCATGAGGCTTTGGGGAGACAACTACACACAGACCATAACAGGGACCTACATCATTCTGAAGTAGATAAACATAATTCATTTTATTTGTATAAAAATAAAGACCTCAGAAGAAGGAAAGAATATTATTCAAAAAACTCACTTCATTATATAAATGCACCCTGACACCTCATTCACTGTAACTGCCATTTTGGAACTAGCCTACCTTCTCTCTCAAAAATGTATTCTTCCTCTCTGAAAATTTATAATTTTTAAATAAATTTGGGGCCAGCCAGATAGCTCAGTGGAATAAGGGCCTGCTTAGGCAAGCGCAGGAACTGGGGTTTAATCTCCAGCACCACAAGCTGCATTGGCCCTACCCTTGGCTGCACTGAGCTGGCCACAGTTACCAGGCATGGTGGTACATGCCTGTAAACCCAGCACTGGGGAGGCTGAAAGGAAGAAGATCAGAAGTTCATGCTGTGTAGCAAGACCCTGTACCAAATATTAAATAAATAAGCTTGACTTATACTCTATATGAGTGCCGGTCTGAAATCCTTTGCGAAAGACACAAAATTGAGGTAGGCTGCCAGATCCTTGAGATGTTTGTACCTCACAATACAAGTACCTGGTTTTGTTTCTTAGTAATAAACTATTAGAAGCTTGTGTGAATTTTATCTAAAGCTAATGATTAAAAAAATACAGGAAAAAGTCTAAGGAAAAGCACATCACATTTGATTTCCATGTCTAGGGAATGAACTCAACTTTGAGGTAAAACAGGCATAGGGAATATCAAACAGCCCTAGCCAGAAAAGAACATCTGCATGATACATCATAGAAGATGTGTCAGAACATCTCAGAAATTCAGATAAAGACGACAAATAGCTGATAGAGAAAAATATTAAATAAAATATAAAGGGAAGACTATTAAAGTAAAAGCAGATTTTCCAACACAAAACTTAAAAGTAAAAGGAGTTTGGATCAAATTTTTCAAACTCTAAGAGAAAATTCCAGAAAATTAATGGAAGTATCATGTAATGCAAAGATATTCCAATACAGAAAAGAAAAGAAATGATGTTAGACTTCATTAAAATTAAAACTCTCTGGCCTGGGCAGTAGCACAGTACTTTCCTACTGGGAAAGGGTCTGGGCTTGATCCCCAGAACTAAAAAAGAAAATGCTAAATAAATATTAAGAATCTAACCCAGCCATTTTACTATTAAGTATTTACTTAAGACAAATAAGCACTTGTCTATACAAATATTTGCGCACAAATGTTCATAAAATATTTATTTGTAGTAATACCCAAAAAATGAAAACATATAAAGTATTCATCCTCATGTTTTTGGATAAACAACAAAAAGGGGCACAGCCAGGCAATGGAGGGAAGAAAGGTAAAAAGGAACAGAGGGAAGAAAAAGGAAGACAGAGAGGGCAAATGAGAGAGAGGGAAGGAAGGAAAGGAACAGTGACAGAGGGAGGGAGGGTAAGAGGAGGAGAGGAAAGGGTAGGGAGGAAAAGGGTAAAGAGAGGGAGGGGAGGGAAGGTAAGAAACGGAAAAGAAGGGTAAGGAGGGATATAGAAGTGGCGGTGGGGGGGAAGGGGAAAGGGGAAGGGAAGGTGAGGAAAGCGGAGGTGAGAGGAGTGGAGGGAAGGGAAATGAAAGGAAAACAGGAGAGAAAATAAAAAAAAAAATCCTGAAGTGTTGACAACTCTATTTCTTATTACGCAAAATGATGTAGAAAAGGAAATTTGAATAATTCGTTTCTACTCCTTACCAAACATATTTTACTGTTGTACATAAGAAATAGGCCAATGAGAAATATTCGTTGATGGATGCCATCGTTAGATTAAACTAGTTACTTGCATTACTTCATTTAGTAGGTAGGTAGAAGACTTAGATGCACACCATTTAGTATAAAATTGGCAAAATCACCTGAACTCAGAAGTCACTTTAACTCTGCAATTTCACTGACTTCATGGTTCAAGCCCTAGATTTTGCGAGTGTAAGATGAACTATCTCAGCCTTTTGCCTAAGAAACAAGGCAATGTAATCACCCAGCTTCTCTTAATTCAACAAGGCATCTATTGGAGAAATACTTTTACCTGACTTTGTAGCATCAGTAACTGTGTTTGGGAAACTTTCAATGTCACATTTTATGCACTTTCACTGCAAGGTCAAACTGGAAACAGGGAGTAATAGGTGCTAGTGGCACTATGAAGTGAAGCTATCAGGAATATACTGGTTCTTACTCGCTCTAAAAATGGCAAAGGAGAAAAGATACAAGCTCTCTCTGGGTGAAGAAAATTTAAGTAAAGATATACTAAGTTTGCACATTTTTATATATTATTTTCAATAAATATTTTGTAATAATTATTATTCTTGGTTGAGTTTCTATTATCACAATTATTTTAATAAATTGTTCATTCTGGCCACCAGAGGCCAGAGCTTCTGGGCATTGGGAACACTAGAAAAATGCAGTTTCTGTCCAAGGCAACGACGTCTAGTGGGAACATGCTTACATAGAAACACAACTTCCAACAATGTGTAATCAGAGCCCTGACAAGACTAAGAACAAGGGACTTTGGGAACACGGTGGAATGATCCTGAATCATAGCAATTGAGGTGGTGGGTGGGATTGGGATAGGCATCTCTCAGAGTACATAATTATGCAATAGATACTACTTCATCCTATTACCACTCTTAATTTGTGGAACCGGGAAATGAAGACCAGAAAGGTGTGAGATGCTCAAGGTCACACATCAATACAGTGGAGGGGCAGTTTCCAACCTTAGGCCTGTCTGACTTATGGGCCTTATACAATTTGCATCATCTTAATTTCACTCTTTACAAGCTTGTTGTTTTTACTTGTGGCCACCAGTTACCTTTCTTGGGTTCTGCGTGCTAGAAGTTAGAATAAAATCTCAATGCATTACTAGAATCACCCAAGTATCTGAAAGTTAGTGAAAAGTAAAAAATAAATCATTCATGGGCCTGGCAGGATGGCTCAGTGGTCTAAAGTGCCTTTTTAGGAAAGCTTAGGCAGCTGTAGGGACCGCGGTTTGATCGCCTGGCACCACATGCTGCACCAGCCCTGCCCTCAGGGCAAGCTGAGCAGGCCATAAAACTAATGAATAAACAAACAAAGGTTCTGAAACAAGAAAAAAAATTTAAAAAACACTAAAAATAAATAAATAAATAAATAAATAAATAAATAAATAAATAAATAAATAATCAAAATTTCAGAGTGGGAACATCATTTAAAAAGTAGGGGCCTATACAACCATAGTCTTCTCTGTACAATTTAGAGGCTGCTTGGCCTGCAAGATCTAGGGCAGTAATGACAAAGTTATGACACACATGCCCAGCAGCTTGTTAGTATCATTGAGAGCTCTAAAAGGTTCACCAGGGAAGATCCTTCAGCCATTTCCTGGCTCCTCTCCACAGAAGGGTCATGAGGTGAAAGCTGTGTGCAGCTGAGTGTGGAACAGGGCTCTGGGATGGGCCTTTCACCTCACCTTTCCCAGGTCATACCAATTTCTTGTGGTCAGACACCACTTAAGAGAGGAGGGACACCAAAGGCAGTCCACAGACAGAGCACAGAAACTTCTAAGATGAAACCTAGAACATTGCTATCACTTTGTAAACCTGCTTTTGCCTCTAAGTAGGGTTATGTTTCCTATACATTGTCCTACTAGGATCATTTTCACATGTAGCTCAAAAGTTGAAAATAGTTTATACACCATAGGAAGTTTCAGTTGGTGACACAATTTTACACAATGAAAAAAATAGCACCATTCCTCACAATAAACAGAAATTGGTGAATGTGTCTATAAACAATCACCTTCATACTTGATAAACAGCAGTACTTTAAGCATGGGCTCATCATAGTTTACTTCACAAAGTTCATAACCTTGCAAAGGACTATGACAAAATCTACAACTCAATGTGTCTTTCCTTCATATTACTTTATGTAACCCTTTTCCTCACCTACAAATAGGTTTGATGCAAACAACTGTTTCCTAAAGTTGTTTTATGTATGAGAATTAATATATGAATATATACACACTAAAATAGTACTTAACACATGCAAGCATAATCATGAAGTGTAAAAAGGAAATTTTCTCTTTTTTGTGAAATAAGATTTTTATTTAAAGGGAAAGAGAAATTAAGATGGCGAAAAGGTGAAAAGAAGAAATAGAAAAGGAAAAACTTGTTTTTAAAAAGTATAAAATAAAAACAAAGTTCTGTAATTACTGTTATAGGGTTTTGCTGCCTTTCTGGTGGAGCAGACTTCAGGTATTTGAGCTTATCTTCAGCAGAACATATGTGGGATAATTTTCCTAATTTCTTTCTCAGAGGATGCTTTTAATAGTACATAAATATGAATTTTTATGTTAAACTATCGCAATCTTTCTGAATCACCCACATGAGACTAGCCATGCTTCAATTCCTTTTACCTTAAGCTTGAACTCTCACACGTATGTATAAGCATGTTTAAATGGGGCTACTGCCGGGCGTGGTGGCGCACGCCTGTAATTCCAGCACTCGGGAGGCTGAGGCAGGAGGATCGGTGTGAGTTCGAGACCAGCCTGGGCTACAAAAGTGAGCTCAAGGCCAGCCTGAACTGCATACTGAGACCCTGTCTCAAAAAGACAAAAATAAAATAAAATAAAATAAAATAAATGGGGCTACTTACTACATATTTAATCCATGAGTGGACTATTTGGGGAGAAGAGAAGGAAGATACAAAGTTATGTGTGTGTGTGTGTGTGTGCGTGTGTGTGTGTGTGTGTGTGTGTGTATGTGTGCGTGTGTGTTAAGAATCTTTCAAGTCATGATTTATGTTTATAATTTAAAAAGCCAAAAGCACTCTATGTCTAAAATTTATCATTAAAAAAATTTTGTGGAGAACTTTGGGGACAATTGGAAGCTCTTATGAAAATTAGACAGGTTTCCTACCAGAAATAACATAAAAATCTGCCTCTCGAACTATCTGATGTGTTCATATGTAAGGGATATTTCAAAAGTATTTAGAAAGGTGATTTTCAAGCAATAATATTATTCCCAGGTCTATTATATTTAGCTACCGAAATGAATATTTTAAATGAATTAAAGTACAAATAATGTCTAGAGGTATACTATTTTCAGAAGCATTGATCTAACTAGTTGAAATCCAAATTTGTTAAATTTCTGCAAGTTGTAACCATGAAACTTTTTTTTTTTGGTACCAAGAATCAAACTCAGGACTTTGCACTTGCCAGGCTGGCACTGCACCACTGAGCTAAATTCCTAGAACTTGAAACTTTACTTTTCACAATTTTATTCAGTGAACTCTAGTACTTCAAAATATTGTTTAACTGCTTATAAAAATGTCTTTCGATTTTAAGCTAAATACAATAAAGACCTTATCTTTCAATTTTTAAAATAACAAATTTGATTGTAAAGTATTTATTGTTGCCTGGGAAAGAGTAGTAAAATATTAAGTGTCTAGCTGTTGGAATCAAGAATATCTGGGTACATGTTCATAAGCCAGACTGTAAGAAGAATGAGACAAGCACTTACTATATATTAAACATTGTTAGAAGCATTTAATATATATTTTATATTTTACGCTTTATAATGACCTAGGAGGCATGCACTGTTACTGTGTACAACTGACTTACTTGGTGACATAGGGTCCCAGGTCAACTAATTTGTCCAGGAACAGTGGGATAATGAAAAAAAACAATTTCAAATCCAAGAATTTGACTCCAGAGTCAAACTCCGGTAGCTGTAAGATTTTAAATATCACAAAATTGCCCTGAGCTTCACATTTCACATATGGAAAACAGGAATAAATGTTGACTTTCTGATGCTGGGGGGTTGTGAGATTTATTTCACTAAAATGGTTGTACTTCTTGGGCTGATGGTACAGCTCAGTGGCAGCGAACTTATCTAGCACATGTGAGGCTCTGAGATCCATCCCCAACACTCTAAAATAAAGAAAAATGATCTATTTCTTATAAATTATTTAAGAAAAAGAAGTAACCATGAGAGCTTTAACATATATTCTCAATTTTTTTTTTTTGGTGTTACTTTCCCTTTGCTATTTTCCATGATCATGAGCTTATATTTTAAACAGCAATGAGACTTTGGAACCTTATATACACTTTATGTTCCTGCACAATTCACAATTGCACATCACAATCCAAGCAATGAGAGTCCATTGCAGCAAATAGCAGAAGTAATGGGAGAAATGTCAGGAATATTTTATGGCTATGGAAGCTCAGATGAGATTTAGTGAACACATCCTCTGAGTAAAGTTGTGCCTGGAGCCTTCCATGGTGCATCACCAACTTGGCTTTCATAAGCAGTACCATAAAGCCAGCCAGTACCTTGCCCTGTTTAGCAATGATTTTAATTAGAAAGTCAGTCCTCGAATTGTCAACGTGTGACACCAGAACACAGTCCTACTCAGGAGTGGTATCAGATGGATACACACACTCCTGGGTACATGTGCTCCAGTGCAACCAGGTTCCTGAGGTAGGCAGATGGCAGTCACATCTTATCAGTAAGCTAACTTCTACCTGGCAATCCCAGTTCTAAAGTGATCAGAAGAGGACTGAAGATTATGAGCAGCAGGGCTTGAAAGTTCATGGGCATTAAAGGTTGTTCCAGAAACATTAGCATCAGAAGGCCATTAGGGACTGGGGAAATAGTTCAGGGCCACAAGTGCCTGCCTGGTAAGTGCAAGGTCCTGAGTTCGAACTCCGGTCCCACAAAAAAAAAAAAAAGCCACTAGACCATCAGCTGCAGAAAGGATCTGCTTTCTATTAGTATTCTCATTCTCTGAAGCTGCTGCTGTGGCAGTGGCCACCAGGGCTCATGCTGGAGTCTGTGCTGGCTCTTCCTTGGGCTTCAAGGTGCTCAGGGTGATAGACTGTGAGTGGCTCCCAAGGAGCGCAAGCTCAAATTATTTTAATACCAAAGGTTTTTTATACCATACATATCCACTAAGTTATTTATGTATTCATTTGCTGTGGTACTGGGTATCGAACTTGGGACCTTGAGCTTGCTAAGTAGGTACTTATGCTGCTGAGTCATCTCCCTAGCCCTAGGTTTTCACTCTTATTCATGATTTTTTAAAATTTTTTTCTCAGTTGTACAGAGTTCTTTCCAGAGCTATCAAAGACCTCGTGTTTATTTTTATCATTAGACATTAAAAAAACACACAATGAAGGGCCTGTGGCATAGCTCAGTGAATTAAGCCCTTGCTTAGGGAAGTGCGAGGGCCAGGGTTGGGTTCCTGGCCCCACCTGTCACACTGGCCCACTCTTGAGCGTGCTGAACCAGCAATGGAGTCTGGGTATGGTGGCTTGCACCTGTAATCCCAGCACTTGGGAGGTATATGCAGGAGGATCATTACGAGTCAGTAGTGAGACCTTGTACAAAAAAAAAAAAGAAAGAAAGAAAAAGACAAGAAAGGGCCTGGCAGGATTGCTCAGTGGTCTAAAGCACCTGCTTAGGAAAGCTTGGGCAGCTTCAGGGACCGCGGTTCGATCCCTGGCACCACATGCTGCGCCCTGCCCTCAGGGCAGGCTGAGTCGGCCATAAAAATAAATAAATAAACAAAAGTTCTGAAACAAGAAAATAAATAAATAAATAAAATAAAAAATTCTTTAAGAAAAGAAAAAGAAAACAAAAACACAATGAACAGAAAAAGGAAAACACAAGTAGGAGAGGGAATGGTTTAAAGGGGTACAGCCATTTGGTTGTCCAGATTCTAGGAAGATGAGAATAGGGTCTATATAGTTTTTCAGTCTTTCCAAATAGCTGCATAAAAAAGAATAACTAAAAAATAAAAGTGAAATGTATAGATAATATTCTTAGAAAACCTGAGTTATATGATGTTATGGTTTATGTCTAGTTGTCCCCACAAAGCCTCATGTAGACATTGGGCGGGGACTTCTACAGATTGTGACTTGACTCCATGAGTCACTCGGATCATGTGTTTTAGTACTGATGGAATTATTAGTCTCAGTAGGGCTGGGACTATGGGTGTGGTATAGGGCGGATATCCTAAGGCAGAAAGAGTGATAGGAACATAAAGAGAGACAGAGAGACAGACTAGAGCTGTTGCTCTCAGCTGCCCTGTTTGGTTGGCTACCTCTGCTACCATTTTGTTGCTGTTCCACCACCATGAAATGGATGCTCTCTGCCCTGTTCCACTCAGCCTTGGGCCAGCCAAATATGGAATGAAACCTCCAATAACTGTGAGCTAAATAAACCTTTCCTTCCTTCATTTTGAGTGTCGGGTATTTGTCCCAGCAACAAGTAAAAAGTAACTAAGATATATGATTTCACCCAAAACCTTCAAATGCAAATGGATGAGGACAAACCACAAATAGTCACATCACCTACATGACATCCTTCTCTATGCAACAGGAAAAATAAATACTGCCCTCCATCTCTGTGTATCATGTACCTGCAGATTCTGTAGTCAACGCTTCTGTATCCAGGTTTAATCAACTACAGATCAAAAACATTTTGGGGAAAATTGTACCTGTACTGAAATGCAGAAGGGCCAGCAAGACAACTCAGTGAACTAAGTGGCTACTTTGGCAAGTGCAGGGCCAAGGTTCAATGTTTGTCCCATATGCCCTGCCAGCTCTGCCAGCTCTGCCCACCCCCAGAGCAAGTTGAGCCAGCAAACAAGACCAGGTGTGGTGGCACACGCCTGTAATGCCAGCACTGGGGAGGCTGAAAACAGGAAGATCACTGTAAGTCCAAGCTACATAGTGAGACCCTGTACCAAATACATTAATGAAAAAAAGATAAAATGTACAGATTTTTAATGTCATGATCCCCCAAGCAATACAGCATTACACCTGTTTATATAGCTGTACAATGAATTAGATTTTATAAACAATCTAGACAGGATTTAATAGGCATTGGAAGATTTTCACAGATTTTGTACATGTACACCACCCTTTTATTCCTGTGGTGCTAGGGATAGAACCCAAGGCTTTTTGTGTACTAGGCAAATACATTATACTATCCTCACTGAGCTATAAGCCTATTTTTAATGTATTTTTAATACAGGGTCTACAGGGTCTCACTACATAGATTGGACTCACAGTGATCCTCCTGCGTTCAGCCTCCCAAGCACTGGGATAACAGATATGTGCTACCACACCCAGTCTCAATCATGTGTCTCAGCACACCCCAGGGGCGGGGCTGCACAGCACACTTGGGATGGAACTCAGTCATTGTGACAGCCAGAGTAGGCCCTTTAGTCTGCTGAGCTTCGTGGCTGGTCCTTTTGTTTTTTTGTGTGTGTGTTTTATTTTTTGTTTTTGTCTTTTTGAGACAGGGTCTCGCTATGCAGTTCAGGCTGGCCTTGAGCTCACTTTTGTACCCCAGGCTGGTCTCGAACTCACACTGATCCTCCTGCCTCAGCCTCCCGAGTGCTGGGATTACAGGCATGCACCATCCCACCTGGCTTGTTTTTTAATCCTTCTATTTTTGAAAAGGGGTCCTAGTATACTGTTGGCAAAGGGCTTTAACTCCTGGATTGAAGTGATCCTCCCACAGATGTATGACACCATGTCCAGCTCCTGTTCCCCCATATCCTAAAGTGGACACCAAGAGATAGCTACAATGACAGAATACCTAACTGAATAACAGAATCACAATCTAATCTATACATTGGAAAGAGCTGTTCAAATCAGAAGCATTTTGCCTTACATTAATACCACAAAAATGAATGCAAAGGGCCCAGCTCAAGAGGCACTGAAAAATTAGAGCTGTATAATCTGAGCATGCTTGCAAAACTGATAGCCCAGGGCTTCCTTCTAGATAGTACTCCACAATTGTTGGACACTTCTGGAAGCAGCACAATTCAAATGAAACGAACAAGTGAGAAGGAAATAAAGTGCAAATCTAGGTGGTCCACATATATTCATACATGTAGACTCAAGCATTTGAAACATAGCTAGTCACAATTATTTTCTGTAAATTGAAAAAAACTATTTTGAAGATTTGATAGGATAAAAATATAAAATATTTTCAGTTGCTGGTACTAGGAATTGAATCCAGGGAATTTGCAGCTAAGCTACACACGAACCCCTGTACTTTGAGACACGTTCTCACTAAATGGCTTACAAGGGACTCCAATTTATAATCCTCCTGCCTTAGCTTTCCAGACTACTGGAATTACAGGTGTGCATCTTCAGAGTTGGTTTCATTAGTAATTTATATAGTGACTATGCGCTATAATCATAACTTTTAACAGGTTGAGTGAAATAAAATTGAACTAGGCATAATGGCACATACCTGTAATCCTAGAATGTAGGAGTTTGAGGCAGGATTGTGAGTCTGAGGCCAGCCCAGGCTACATAATGAGTTTACAGCCAACCTGGACCACATATTTCAAAACCACTCAAAAATCTTAGATTTTTAGTCTGGTATTTTCAAAAAAGGAGGATAGGGCCAGCCTGGTAGCTCAGCGGACTAAAGTGCCTGCTTAGGCAGAGCACAGTGGGTGGGGTTCCATCACCCTTCCCCCCTGCGCGATCTGTGCCCGCCCGTCCCTGGGGAATGCTGAGACAGCAATTGAGACTGGGTATGGTGGCCTGTACCCATAATTCCAGCATTTGGGAGGCTGAAAACAGGAGACTCACTATGAGTGTGATCTATGTAGTGAGGCCCTATAGACCTTGTAGACCTGTCCTAAATACAGGAAAAAAAAAAAAAGGAAATATGGAAAGGGCCAAAAATCAAGAGAACGAAAAGCTTGTGGTCAACAGGGACTATATAGATTCTGATATTGTGGACTTGAGCTGCAGACTAAATTATGGTCAACTCCCAGGAAGATAATAAATTCAAGAAGCCAACTAAAATGCTAGCATTTATTAGCAGGACTTGTATCTGTAACTAAGGCCACAATACTAGAATTGCTTCCCTAAAATCATGGATTTTGAGTCCAGTTGCACAATATAGTAATCCTTTCTCAAACACAAAAAAGCAGGGCTGGAGAGATAGCTTAGAGGCAAGCACAAGGACTCAAGTTTGATGCTCAGCCCCACATGATGGGTGTGTTGTCTCAGCCCTAGAACCCGGCGCAGTGGTGCATCCCTGTAATCCCAGCACTCAGGATGTTGAGCCAGGAGGATCTCTGTGAGTCCAAAACCAGCTTGGGGGCTGTGAAAGTAAGCACAAGACCAGCCCAAACTGCATAGTGAGACCCTGTCTCAAAAAAAAGAGGTATGAGGATATAGTTCTATGCAAAAGACCTAGATTAATCCCCAGCACTGTAAAAAACAATTCATGGGTACTCATGGGTACACAGAGGTGCTAGGGAGTATTGTATAGCTGGAGCCACTACCAGACATATTCTTGGGATATCTCTAAATCTCTGGGGCCCAGCTATTGAGCTTACTATGCACACAGACCAGCCTCTGATCATTTCACTACCTGGGGCAAAAAGCATAAACTGATGCTCCCTAGCCAATGTTTTCCATATCCTTTTTTCATTGCTAGTTTTATCCTCCACTTGGGATGGTAAACCTTTTAGAGACCCAAATTGTAACCCCAAGTCCAGTTATTTATTGCAGAGTGTCAACAGTGCAATTAAACCTGAATACTAAGGTTTTTGTTCAGCAAACACAAGTCACACACTTGGCTCAGGGAAGGCTGTGTGCCTGTTATAGCACACATGCCATATGTTCACCACCACTGTCTATACGTGAGGTGTCTCACAATGAACCCTAGATAATAATACCTTGGCCTATACTGCAGTATAGACAAATTTTTTTCCACCTTTGGGCCAAAGAATGTGTAACAGTCACAGATAGACTTTCCATCCTCAGAAAGCACCCTGAGAGTAAGGCTTTGTAGACAATACATCAAGCCTTGGGGAATGAGAATATATGAAACATTTTCTATAAAATTATCAGGGTGAGCTGGGCGTGGTGACGCACGCCTGCAATCCCTGCACTCAGAGGCTGAGGCAGGAGGATGGGTGCGAGTTCGAGACCAGCCTGGGCTACAAAAGTGAGCTCAAGGCCAGCCTGAACTGCACAGTGAGACCCTGTCACAAAAAAGACAAAAAACCCTATCAGGGTGTTCAGACCCTTATTCCTGTGGACACTCAGTTCTATAGTGTGCATACAGTATAAACAGGGCTCATATAGAACTTTCTAAAATATGAGGCCCAGGACTAGGCCAGGGTCTATATTGGTCACATACTAGAAAAAGAGAGGAAAAATATAAACAGGAAAATATCCCCCCCAGAATATTTGTATTTTTCAGCTTAGCCTTTAACAGTATTCACATTATTCTAACTTGAAAAACAGCTTCATCACAGTTATATGATACAAGGAAAAAATATAAAATTGAGACTATGCTGCCTATTATTTAAAAAATATACACTGTGCATATCAGCATGCCCATGCATCTCTCTAAATGTACACACACATTCGCACTTTATAATTACTCATAAGCTTAGCCAGTTTTAAAAATTTTTATTTTTAAAAAGCACAAAACTATTACAACTGAAAAGTTACAAGACAGAATTTCACTAAACAAAATACGAATGTCACAGTATTTGTCTTCAACTTAGTTGTTCATATAACCAGATATGTGAATGCAAAGTTGGAAGAATACAGTATGTGAAATACAATTGAAAAAAGGAGACAAAACAAATCAAGCATTAACTACTCCTTTTCACAGAGCAGCAGAAATCCACAGTACAGTTCTGCAAACCATTCTGCTTACATACATATCTCTTTCTTCTCCACTCCCTTTACAATGTTGATTATCCACCATTTTCATTAGCTGACCATTTTCTAATTAGTCATTAAGCTTTAAATACCCTAAGACTTATCCCAACCCAGAACTCTGGAGCTCTAGTTGTTGTATGTATTAAATGAAACCTTTGCCTTCAATCTCTTGATCCATTGCCAATCCTGGATATTCCTCCAATTCTCATTTACTCTCATTGGGTTATCAGCTCATTCCACCTCACCTTCCTTCTTCCTTATCATAATTGATTATGTACCTTCTCTTTTCTGATCCCAGAAATTGCCACTGCTTTTTTTTTCTACCACTCTGGATTAAATTTTGTCTCCTCTTTTTGTGTCAGTTGCAGATCACTTATGCTAAGATGGCATACAGTGTTTTAAGTGATTAAGTTCCTGGGTGGAACTGCATATCCAACTCACTAGTAATATGAATGATTTAGGGTAGTACTGTATTCTTTCTATGCCTTCCATATAATCAGCTATAATTTTAATTTTCTTTCATCCTCCAAATATGATTTTTATAATACAAAAATATACTTTAAATCAAAACCAAGCATTTTATTAAGATCCTTAACTACATAAACACAACTTAAAAAACTGAACTCTCAACCCAGAGGCAAAATCAGGATCTAAGCAGAAAGGGACTAGAATCAAGGGCCAACAATACCTCACAGGTAAGCAAAATTCATACATCCAGCAGATGGAGATGCATTCTTTCTGTGGGTCGTGGAGAATGTAATCACAGAAAGGCTCACAGTGCTGGAGGTGTAGAAGAGGAAGAAATGCTCTCTACTTCCTCTTGCTCTCCTGTACGGGCAGTCAGGGCATCTAGCTCAGGCAGCAAGGCACGCCTAAGACTAGCAGGGCTAGGAGTACGAATAGATCTTAGGCCATAGATCCTCAAAGAGGAAGAGGAACTCTGGTGCAAAAATTCAGTAGAGGAAGAGGAGGGGCTTAGGCTTGGAGATGGAGTGGAGGAAGAGGAAGAGGAAGAGACGACATACTTTCTAATAAGCCTAGGAAAATATGAGCGAGGAGGTGATGGTGAGGAAGCACGCATTCGGACTGCATGCCAAACTGGCTGGGATGGAAGG
Source organism: Myocastor coypus (assembly GCA_004027025.1). Lineage (NCBI taxonomy): Eukaryota > Metazoa > Chordata > Mammalia > Rodentia > Myocastoridae > Myocastor > Myocastor coypus. The sequence goes on along the minus strand of PVJA010023552.1, from coordinate 10,802 downwards.
CTTTGAGCCTCAGGATCCGGAGAACGTGAGGTACTCTGAAGAACAGGCTTTCCTGAAGCAGCAACTCGCCCAGAGTAAGGTTTCTTCCCCCTTAGCACAGACAAAGCTCGTTGGCTGTCAAGGGCTGACTTCGGAGTGGAGATACTCAGGGGAGCACAGCTGGAGGAGCTTTCAACAAGTCCAGGTCCAGACGAGGACATGTTGTTGTTGCTGTTGCTGCTGCTGGCAGGGCGGCGGACATCAGAGCCAGATCTCGATGCAATGCTGCAAACATAGTCAGGCTGGGTGGCACACGTGCTTTGAACATATCGAGGCTGGGAAGCACTACTGTTGCTGCTGCAGGCATGGTGGTGGCCATCATGGCCAGGTCCTGACACACTGCCAGGACGAACATGGCCAGGCTGGGTGGTATGGGTATGGCGGCAGCCATCAGGGCCAGATCCCAACACACTGCTGCGGAGAACACGACGGTCAGGTGGGGTGGCACGGGCGCGGGTGCGGGTGCGTGTGCGGGAACGGCCACGTGTACGGCCACAAGCATGGCCGTGGCCCGCCTGGCCAGACCCAAACACACTGCTATGGCTAGGTGGGGTGGCACAGGTATTCTGAACAAGTTCAGGCCAGGAAGTATTGCTGTTGCTGTTGCTGTTACTGCTGTTGTTGCTGCTGTTGCTGCTGCTGCTGCTGGCATGGCGGCGGCCAGCATGGCCAGACCCCAACATACTGCCAAGAACACGGCCACATGGGGTGACACGAGCGCAGGTGGGGGCACGGGCACGGATGCGGGCACAGGTGCGGATGCGGGTGCGGCCACGGCCCTCATGGCCAGGCAAGGTGGAGCAGGTGCTTTGCACAAGTCCGGTCTGGGAAGTGGTGCTGTTGCTGCTCTTGGTGTTGTTGATGGTGGTAGTGGCACAGGGCTGGCCATCATGGCCAGACCCTGATGCACTGCTGCGGAGAACACGGCCAGGCCGGCTGGCACTGGAGCGGTGGCGACCATCATGGCCAGACCCTGATGCGCAGCTGCGGAGAACACGGCCAGGTGGGGTGGCATGGCTGTGGCCAAAATGGCCAGACCCTGATGCACTGCTGCATAGAACACGGCCAGGCGATGTTGCACGGCTACGGCCAACATGGCCGGACCCCGATGCATGGCTGCGGAGAACACGGCCAGGTGGGGTGGCTTGGCTGCAGCCAACATGGCCAGACCCCGATGCACTGCTGAGGAGAATGCGGCCAGGCAAGGTTGCACGGCTACGGCCAACATGGCGGCCAGACCCCGATGCACTGCTGCGGAGAACACGGCCAGGTGAAGTTGCACGGCTACGGCCATCATGGCCAGACCCTGATGCACTGCTGCGGAGAACACGGCCAGGTGAAGTTGCACGGCTACGGCCATCATGGCCAGACCCCGATGCACTGCTGCATAGAACACGGCTAGGCCAGCTGGTGCTGGAGCGGCGGCGACCATCATGGTCAGACCCCGATGCACTGCTGTGGAGGACACGGCTAGGCAGCATTGCGCTGGAGCTGTGGCGACCATCATGGCGGAGAACAACATGGCCAAGGGGGTTTGAATGGATGCGGCCAACATGGTGAGACCCTGATGCACTGCTGCGTAGAACACGGCCAAGAGAGGTTGCATGGCTATGGCCAACATGGCGGCCAGACCCTGATGCACGGCTGTGGAGAACACGGCCAGGTGAGGCTGCACGGCTACGGCCAGCATGGCCAGACTCCGATGCATGGCTGCGGAGAACACGGCCAGGTGGGGTGGCTTGGCTGGGGCCAACATGGACAGACTCTGATGCATGGCTGCGGAGAACACGGCCAGGTGGGGTGGCTTGGCTGGGGCCAACATGGACAGACTCCGATGCATGGCTGCGGAGAACACGGCCAGGTGGGGTGGCTTGGCTGGGGCCAACATGGACAGACCCCGATGCACTGCTGCGGAGAACAGGGCTAGGCCAGCTGGTGCTGGGGCAGCGGCGACCATCATGGTCAGACCCCAGTGAATTGCTGCGGAGAACACGGCTAGGCCGCATGGCGCTGGAGCTGTGGTGACCATCATGGCGGAGAGCAACACGGCCAGGTCTGGTGCCCCGAATGGATCGGGCGTGGTCAGGTATGGATGCACCATTGCCTAGTGCAGGGCCTGAAATATAAGCAGAGTGTTGAGTAGCTTTACCCATTGGGGTAGTACCGCTATGGAGTGCAGGGCCTGCCTGGGTGGCTTGGCTGCAGAGGGGAGGCCCTGGACGAGTTTCTTGACTCTTTGGAGAAGCCTGAGAATGGTAGCCGGTACAGGGCTGTGACCTCTGAAAAGATGGCGGTAAAAGCACAGGTGACTGTATGGTGGGAGCCCCAAGAAGCTGCGGGCGCTCTGCAAAGACAGCCTGTTTGCGGGGGGGCTGCTTCCTAGAATGGTTGCTCCCACAGCTCTTAGTCTGAGTCGAACGCCTACCAGGCAACTCAGTGCCCTCTGGGACTTGCCCCACCTCAGACTGGCTACCCATCTGGGAGCCTATATCGCTAAGGCACACATGGGGGCTGCAGCTTCCCTGGAGCTCGGAACTGTGCTCTGCTGGCAAGCAGATCTCAGAGACAAATGCTGAGTCCTCACCAGCCAAAATGGCCACAGAGCCAAGAGAACCTGCTGTGCCTCGTCTCATGGGATTACCTGACTGAGGCACCTCACTCGAAGCTGTGAGGACCAAGGAAAGGAGATATTGATTACCAGTTCCGGGGGCATCCACAGGAGCTAGGACCGCATTCTCATTCTTTGGACCTCCGAGCACCTTATCCCGGCTGCACTTCTCCTTTCCAGTGAACTGGGTAGCCATAACATTAACTCTCGCTCAGCAACACACCAGCGTGGCTGCTGCCTCAATCTGGGTGGAACTGGATTGGTATAGAAAAGTAGGTGGAGCCAGCTGAATCTCTGCCTCTGATTGGTGAGCTGAATTTCAGGTCATTCCGAATTTCTCTGAGCACAGTCGAAGTGCATGTTCCACCCTCCTCGGTTACTTCGGCGGGAACTTGCAGACAAATCCCCCATGCCCCATCCCTGCCTTCCCAGGGTTGACAGTGTAACTCTCTAGCCTCAAACCTGGCTTCTAGCAGTTGTTTCAGGATAGGCTCTTGGAGCGAAGGAAGTGTATATGAACGACTTGAAGCATTCCAAAAGAACTTGTCATGTGCTCACTTTGGCAACGTGTACAAGAAACACTTGTCGACATTACTGGTGGCTCAATGTCAAGGGATTATTTCTAAGATATACCACGCTGAACAACATGCTATATCCCCTAGTCTGTGTGTGATCCCACAGAGGAACTGTTGCAGAACTCCCCCTGGTATCTGGAGGACCCCACATTAGGTTTTGTGGGGATGATGCCTTGCTCAAGGCCAACAGGCCAAATACAGACTTAGCGTCTTCTTGTAAAATGCTTCTCCCTGCCTTGGCCCATGAGGCAGAGGCTGCCTTTTTGGCATACAAAGCATAAAAACAAACATAAGAAAACCAGCACCTAAATTCTCACACATCCATAGGAGCCTAGTGGAAATGCTTAATTATATCTTAGGAATACAGTTATTCATACATATTATGTAGTTCTATGAAAATGGAATTTATGCATATCTATTTTTCTAATCTACTTTTGAGTACAGAAAAAAAACTTATATTTCAATAACAAATTTCCATAAAAGCAAGGGCCTGATTTCAATCCCTGCTTTTGGAAAAAAAAATTTCCATAAAGGTATTTTGCAACTTAAAAATAGTCTTTTAAAGAAGGAAGATTATATTTTCAATTATTCCTATACTAACCACTTTTTAAGTTCTTTCTAATTTTTCACAAGACTGTTAGACACTCTTGCTAAAAGTTGTTCACATTCCCCAATGTATTCTTGTGAGAACTCAAGAGAAGATATCCTTGGTACACATCTATAAATATTTCTTTGTCTTTTTGAGACAGGGTCTCACTATGCAGTTCAGGCTGGCCTTGAGCTCACTTTTGTAGCCCAGGCTGGTCTCAAACTCCCACGGATCCTCCTGCCTCAGCCTCCCAAGTTCTGGGATTACAGGCGTGTGCCACTATGCCCGGCAAACAGTTGTTACCTTCTTCCTTTTCTTTTTCTGGGACTGGCATTCAAACTCATGACCTTGTACTTGCCAGGCAGGCACTTGTGCCATGGAGCTATCTCCCTGGCCGCAACATTTTAAATTATTAAATAAAAATATTTTCAGAGGGACTGGGGAGATAGCTCAGTAAGTGCCTGAGCTCAATTCCTGAATTATTAAACAAAAATATCTTCAGAGGGCCTGGGGAGATAGATCAGTAAGTTTCTGAGTTAAATCCCCTGGTTGAAATATATATATTAAACAGTTTTCTTGAAAGGTGCTGTTACAACAATTTTAGTAGAACAGAACAGTTAAAGGACTGGATGAGCAAAACAAAAAACAAAGCACAGGACCAAGGATGTAGTTCAGAGTGGCAGGCACCTGCCTGGCATGCACAAGTCCTGAGTTTTTGATTCCTGATACCAAAAGGAAGCAAAAAACAATACACAAAGTAGCTAAAGAAACCCCGATAAGAACAAAGCCAGAATTACCATACTATCTGGTATCAAAATATGCTACCCATCCAAAGTAATTAAAGGAGCATAATACGGCACAAAAAATACATAAACCAAAGGAACAGAGTATAGGGTCCAGAAATACAGTTATTTCGAGTCAACTGGTTTTCAACAGGGCTGCCAAGAACATACATTAGAAGAGCTTTCAATGAATGTTACTAGGAAAATGGATATCCACATGCAAAAGAATGAAACTAGTCCCTTATCTCTCACCATATAAGATCAATTTAAAAATCATTAAAGACTTAAATATAAGACCTGAAAATATAAAATTAATAGAAGAAAACAGGGCAGTTTCTTTAGCAAATTTCTCAAAGCAAATATTTTTCAGATATGATACCAAAAGTTCAGATAACAGAAGCAAAAGAGACCAAAGGGACTGTAGTAAACTAAAAAGCTTATGTAATAAAGGAAACAACCACAGAGTTAAAATATGAACTGCAAAGTGTGAGAAATGTTTTCAAGCTATTCATCCAATAAGAGATTAACATCCAAGATAGAGAATTTAATAGCATGTGTGCATGCGTGTGCACACACACACACATACACACACACACACAAAAAAAAAAAAAAAAAAAAAAACACTCAAAATCCCAGCATTTAAACTGAAGCAGGATTGCAAGTTGAAGTCCCCACTGGGATATAGCTCAGTGGAAAAGTGTACTTGGGTTCAATCCTAAGCATCACATACAAAAAAAGACAACAGATCTATGGAATATCTTTTTTTAAAATCTGGAACAATACCAATTTCCAATAGTATTCTCGAGGTTTATAGAATAAACTTATGTTGCTTTTACAAGATATTTTTAAGAAACTTTTAATGCCATGAGAAAATGATTGTTAGAATTACCACAAAACCCTACATAAGGCAGTAGTTTTACTCATCAATATTTACATCTTTTTTGTCACATTTACTAGCTTTCTACATAACTTAAATTTTTGTTTATTGTAGTACAACTATTATCCGCTAGGGGCATTTTGTTCCTGAAGGGAAGTTTAGAAATTTCTACACACTTTGCTATTGGTATCTAGTACAACTCCTTCAGTGTACATGAAAGCCTCCAATGATACAGAATTATCTACTCCCAAATATCAATAGCATCAAGTCTCACAAATCTTGAGAGAGAGCATTTAGATATTTTAGAAAACCTTAAAGTAAACTTATATCATAAGCAATACTATCAGTCATTGAAAACTGCTGTTAAGATTTTAATATGTTGCAGGTATGATAGTGCTCTCCTCTGTAATCCCAGCGCTCAGGAGGCTGAGGCAGGAAAACTGCCACAGTTCAAGGCCAGCCTGTACTCCACAGTGAGTTTAAGGTTAGCCTTAAAGAGCAACACTGGAGCACCATAACTAATTAAAATCCACAAGGTCTTTGCCCAGAAATCTCCATAGCATTTCTGAAAGCAATTAAAGTTTTACATTAATCAGAGATAGAGTATGTTTATGGACCAGAAAAAATTCTAAAAATTAAACTGAAGACAGTTCTCTTCCAAATGATTAATGGACTGAACACAATCTTAATAAAAATACCAGTAGACTGTTTCCATTGTAAATGGAAATTGGCAAACTGACTCAAAATATGGATGAATATCAAAGGTAATCAAGAATAGCCAAAGTCATCCAGAAGAAGATAACTGAAGCATTTTTAAAGCCAGATAGGAAGTATACTATAAACTCCACCATAACTGAGGTAGTTTGATGTATGTATGAGAGTAGTTTGTCATGAAAGAATAGATAAGGGTAGATATTGATTAATAAATGGAGCATTCAAGTAACAAAAAGTTAAGCTGATATACACAGTTGGTCGCTTCCCTTATATCAAAACTACCAATGCACTGCTGAGGAGAAATGGAACAATTTAAGTAGGGCTGGACTAATTGTATACCAAACCTATGGAATAAATAACTATGTCCTCTAATTAAATCACACAAAAATATAATTTGAGAGGGCAAAGCTTCTAGAAAATGATGTACCTGCATATCTTGATTACCTTTTAGCAGATTATGATACCTGAAACAAAACTTAAAAACTACTAATGATAATTGATTACACCTATACCACAGTGTGAATATATTATGCTCAGAATAAAACCAAGAAAAAGTAGAAGCAATTATACATTAGCAACGTATTTCCACAAGCACTCTATAGAATATTTAATAGACAAAGTTATTTAAACTCAGTTATCAAAGATTTACAAATTATTATCACAATGAGATATCAGTATTTATCAGAGTAGCCATAGCAACTATAAATATCAAGAATTGGAGAGGAAACTCCAGCTACATGGGAGGCAAAAGCAGGAAGATTTTGGGTTCGGCCTGGATAACATAGTGTGACCATGTCTCAAAATAAAATAAAAAGCGTTAGGGATGTAGTTCCATGTTAGAGTGTTTTCTTAGTGTGTATAAAACTGTAGGTTAAATACTTAGTACAGAATAAAAAATATTATTCAACAAATAGAGGAACTGGGGCTGAGGAGATAGCCCAGAGGCATATGGACATACCTGGCAAGCACAAGAACCAGAGTTTGGTGCCCAGGCCCATATGTCCTGTCAGCCCTGGATTTCCTGGACATGATGTTCAGGCCCTGGAACCAGGCATGGTGGTGCACACCTATAGTCCCAACTCTCAGGAGGTTGAGACAGTAGGATTGTTGCAAATTTGAGAATAGCCTGGTGGCTACAAAAGTGAGCCCAAGACCAATCCGAACTGCATAGCTACACCTTGTCTCAAAAAAAGAAAGGAAAACAAAAAGGAAAAGAGCAACTGAAACTATGGTGATGGGACAATATGAGGAGAACTAAAACTTAAGGTCTCTGAGGATTTTGGCAGAGTTTTGTTTCAGTACTACCTCCTAGATCAGCGGTTCCAGCGGGGGTCAAATGACCAAAACACAGGGGTCGCCTAAAGCCATTGGAAAATATTATTTATTTGGAATTAAAGTTTTGAAGCAGCCACCAAAATTATATTTTTGGTTTGGAGTCACCACAACATGAGGAAGTGTATTGTGGGGTCACAGCATTAGAAAGGTTGACAACCACTATCCTAGACTGTTCATGCAGTCTTTGCCACATCCACCTCTTTGTTTTCCTCTCCACATTTCCAATCTCCCAGGTCCATTTAAGGACTCAACTGATTAGGTCCAGCTCACCCAGAATAACCTACTTACTGGAACATCCACTTATTTGAAACCTTATTACATCTGTAAAATCTCTTTTCCCACATAAAACATCATCACAGTAACCACAATCATGATCACAAGCTCATCTAACATTCAATAGAAAGTGTTCAAGCCAGGTTGTTATGATCATTTACAATTCTCCCTAACATTCTCTGCCCTCTGGGATCCAGGGATCCAGTCTGTCCCATATACAAATTATATTCACTTCCACCCCACAGTCTGAAAATTTCTTGTCATATTAAAACACAGGCTAATTCCAAATGCTCATGCAAATCTCATCATCTAAATCAGGCCTGGAGCTGGGCGTGGTGGCTCACGCCTGTAATCCCAGCACTCGGGAGGCTGAGGCAGGAGGATTGGTGTGAGTTTGGGACCAGCCTGGGCTACAAAAGTGAGCTCAAGGCCAGCCTCAACTGCATAGCGAGACCCTGTCTCAAAAATAAATAAATAAATAAATAAATCAGGCCTGGATACTAGGTAGGATCTATGCAGTAGAACCCCTGGGCTACAATCCCCCTCCAACGGTGGACCAGTAATACCTGAGTGACAAGCTCCATTCTCACTAGTACTTTCAAATACAATCATGGGACAATCACGGAATAACAAACAGATATAAGCATTTTAGTTTAATATGGAAAGCAGAAAGGAGGAGTCAAAAAGTTTCAAAGTAGTTTGGAAATTTAGCTGAATTCAACAAAATTTGGCCAAGGCAATGAAGGCTTTATTCAAGGCTATTTAGGCTTTCTCTGTCATGTACCTCAAAATTCTTCTAGCCTTCATCCACCACCCAGTGCCAAATTCTCGCTTATACTTGTATCTGCAATGGTAGCACCTACATCAGATACTATAATCTATGCAGGTTTTCTATTGTTGTGGAAAAAGTTATCACACTCTTAGCAACTAAAACTGATAACTCATTTATCAGTTTATGGTCATGTAGCTCAGAATCCAGTTCTCTGCATAGACACATGTAGAGGGTAGAAGTAGACTGCATTTATGCCTTTCTAAGCTCCTGGAAAAGAAACTCTTCCAGACCCATTCGTATTGTCAGTGGAATTCTTCATAGCTGGAAGATTGAAAGTCTCATTCTTTTTAATGTCATCCAGCATCACACTCATCTTATAGAGGCCACCTGTGTGCAATTATTATGTGGCTCTATTTATTCATTTATTTATTTACTTTTTTGTGCAGGCTCTCACAATGCAGCTCTGACTCATAGTGATCCTCCTGTTTCCTGTCTCCCAAGTGCTGGGATTACAGGCACACATCACCACGCCCAGACACTATCATTAGCTGAGCATGCCAGAAAACGGGGCCAGCGCGGCATGTGGTGCCAGGAATTGAACCCTGGCCCCTGCACTTCCCTAAGCAAGTGCTTAGTCCACTGAGCTATACCACTGGCTCATATGTGGCCCTTTTTAAATATTCACTTATACTTCACATTTCTGAGTAAGGACACAGCCCAGTGATGGTAAACATTTCAGTAATACAAATGGCCTGCTGCAGCATGCATACTATAGGGTGGCCACTAATGACCTATGTATGACTTTATAAATTCTTACCTGATTAGGTGTGGCCCACCCCAAGCCTTCCCCCTTTAAGGGCAATTGATCTATGACCTTTACTTACATATGCAAAGTGAATTTTGCCATAAAGTAACATAACTACAGGAGTGTTATCTCATCCTATTCACAGGTACAACCTCAATTCAACTGGAAGGAATATAAAAATGAGGATCACTGGGGTAGAATTCTGCCTACTACATAAAGTGTATATCCAACAGACATGTGTTCTCCAAAATACATAAATGAGGATAGTCACAGTGGAATTATTTAAAATAGTCACAAACTAGAAACATTCTAAACATCTATCAACATTCAAATAAGCCAATTGTAGTACAGTCATACAATGGAATACTATACAGCAGTGAAACAGGCAAATACCACTGTATGAAACTGTTCAGATCTAAAAATCATTAGTATTCACCAAAAGAACCAGAAATAAGAATGTACATGACTTATAATTATGTTTCTATGAAGTATAGAAATAGAGAAAATAAAATCATAATGAGATATGTCAGAGTAATGATTAACTTTTGAGGATAATAACTCTGCAGAGTATAACATAGATTTTGAGGGTGCAAATAATGTTCTACATCTTGGTTTTGGCAGTCATTACATGCTTCTATTCATTTTCTAAAATGTCATCAGTTTGTTGTGTTTTCTGACTGTGCACTGTACCATTTAAAGTATTGTACACCAATGCAAAAAAATCTACCAAAAATGTTTTTAAAAAGAACATGAAAGGCAAGAAGTACTGACAGAAATATACTTCTGACATATAACCCCTAAGTCTCCAGGAAAGTTTGAAAATATTATACTTATTTTTCTTGACTTGGTTGTAAAGAAAATGTGATGGGAGTTGAGGGTGTAGATAATCTCTAGATCTTGCAGAGAAAATTTGTTTCACTGCAGAAATTCTGTTTTATTACATTCAGGGAATTCCAGACATTGGTAAAGCATACCACAGGACCTCTGAAACATTTGGGCCCAAGAGCTTTAAATAAAGGATTGTGGATATGTAGTAATAGAAGATTTTAACAATTGTTAGTTGAAGACTAAATACATGAGAACTAAGAAAGAATGCACAGTATTTATCAGATTTGGTGATTAATTAAATTATTTTAATTATACAATCTTTTAAAGTACTTGAACAATGCCTATTTGGCATTTTAGAGGATCATGAGTTTTCTCCTTTGATTTGGTAGATTAATCAAATTTTTTACTAGTATTATGTAAAAACAATATGGTAGATTTTAACTGTTTAATTTTATTCATACAAACTTTACTAATAAAAAATAAAATCTATGTTAATAAAGAAAATGGACCAGTATTCCCCCGCTGTTCCTGTCTCAACTCTGTCTGTCTGTCTCCCCTCTGTGTGTGTGTGTGTGTGTGTGTGTGTGTGTGTGTGTGTGTGTGTG